>JANSVB020000155.1:320896-332121 GCA_025504935.2 Erythroxylum haughtii | reverse complement strand
AATTTGTGTATGGATATAGTATGTGAATTGCATATGAATATGGATGTGTTTGATTTGGATTTGGATTCCGGACGGGTAATCCGAGGATTCTGAGTTTTGATTAGGAATAGAAGTGTTTTTAAACCATTTGCAGGTTTTGGGGTTGTTAAAATACAGCCGTCATGCTGCCAAATTTTTGATAAAATTGGTTGCATGACAAAGATAGAATAAGAATAAGATTTTTGGTAAATTGATGTTTATGAGTTTGAATATGACAATTTGAGTGGATTGAAATTTTTGATTGAGGATTGGAAATTGATAATTTCCAAAGTAAAAAAGTGTATCACTTTGTAAGAGATTGAATGAAAATGAAAGAAAGAAAGAAAGAAAGAAAGAAATTTTATACCGTTTTCAGATTGGTTAGTCTTAGGGTTTCCAACGCGACAGTCTGATCAGATTTTGTTCTTGGATGTCAGAAAAGTGTTCGATTCGTATCATATTTGTTATTCGATTCGTTTTCGTTTTCAATTTTGTTTTCACAATTTGTATTCGATCTTTCGTTTTGTTTTCACAATTTGTATTCGATCTTTCGTTTTGTTTCACTTCATGATTCAATACTTTCGCTTGTATGTCGCTTTCGTTTGGTTTTGAAATCCGTTTAATTCGTTCCGACACTTTGTTTTTGTGTCCGTTTTCAGTTCTTATCCGGTTAGGGTTCGGTTCCGAGATCGGGTCCCAACAAAAACTCCTGGATCTTCATTTTAAACTCTCAAAGTCTAATAACTCTTTCTTCTTTCATAAAACCAACTCTTTAATAGCCTTTCTCTTAGTTTATGTGGATGATATCTTAGTCAACGATTCTTCACCCTCCTTCATCATAAAACTTATCCATGATCTCAACTCTACTTTTTCTATAAAAGACTTAGGTCCACTTCATCACTTTCTTGGTATTGAAGTTTATACCACTTCTCAATGCATTCTTCTCAACCAAACACAATACACCAAAGATCTTCTTCTTCTATTTGATTTTGATAAATCTAAACTAGTTTATACACCCATTACTCCATCTCTTCCCTTGTCCACGAATCATAAGGTTCCCCTTTCTGGTCTTATTGAATTTTGTTGCATTATTGATAAACTACAATATCTTTGTCTTACTTGTCTTGACATTCAATTTACTATCAATAAGGTATCCAAATTTTCACCATGTCCTACTGACATTCACCAGTATGTGGTAAACTGGATTCTATGATATCTCCGCTCCACACTTTCTCATAGCATTCATTTACCAAATCTCGTAGCTTTTCTTTAAAAGCCTATTATGATGCTAACTAAGCTAGTTGTCCTGATGATCAACGTCTAGTTATTGTATCTTTATTAGGCCTAATCTTATTTACTAGAGCGCTAAGAAGCAACCCGTTATTGCTTAATCTAGTACTAAGGTTGAGTACTACAACATTGCTTTTGCCTTTGTAGAATTACGTAGATTACTACTCTTCTTGGTGAACTGGTTTTTATTACCCTTTTCCCAACCCTTTGGTGTGATAATTCCCAACCCTTTGGTGTGATAATCTTGGTGCTATATTTTTTACCTCAAATCTAGTTTTTCATGCTTGTCCAAGAAAATTGAAATTGCAATTTATTTTGTTCATGATCTCATGGTCAGTAAAGCTTTATTCATTCGATACATTTCACCTCTGCTCAAATTGTTGATATTATAACCAAAGCTCTTTCTTCTTCATTTTTTCAACAACTTCTAGACAAGCTCACAATTTCCTTGTACTGTGAGCTTGAGGGGGTTGATAACATCTCAACAACTTAACTACCATATATTATATCATTTCACATTATTCCCATGTTCATATCCATTCTTTTGTAATTTTTATTTAATCTTATCATTTAGTTTAGACTGAATCAATTTTAAATTGATTCATCTTATCTCACTTGGTGCTATAAATATAGCACACATTGTACAACAATTCACAACGTAAGATATGGTACAAGTTCTTCATATTACATGCTCCTTCATCAACAATGACGTGACAATGGATAAAAGTTTACTCTACTTAGGGTATATTTTGAATGTTTTGAAAATGATAAGATTGTAATTGAATGCTCTGAAATGTTATAGTTCAAGTTGTACTAGAATGAAAATAATAAGGTTTAAAAAGTACTTTTAACCATTAAATATTTACATATATTATTTTTATAATTGGAAGATGTTTTTAAAAAATTGATAATAAAAATTGACTTATAATAAGATACTATTAAAATTAAATATATTTAAGAGAGACCTAATGCGGTGCCCCAAATTATTCTAATAGTAAACAATTAAGCATGTATCATTATATTATTTAAAGTTAAAAATATGTAATTGTTAGATTGATTACTATCATGAAATTACCTCTTATTGATATCAGTTAGTTTGAGAAGAAATTGAACGATGATTAAATGAGTTCATTCACAATTAAAAAAATTATATGCTAACTCAAAATCTACGATCATAGAGTTATAGATGTGGGACAACATCGCTTGTGAATTTGCAGCAATCTAAATTTAAAATTAAGGAGGAAAAGAAAAAATAAGTCTAAAAACTAAAATGGATCAACCTTTCAGACCCTAAGTCCAAAAGCCATGCTTTGACAAGTTACTCAGAGTTTGGCTTCTTTCCATTGCAAGGCCTATAAAGGCTAGTAGGTTTTCAGTTTAACCACGCCTGTATACGGGTCTAGCAAGTTTGAGTTTTCTGACAATGCGTCACCTTGACATTTGGCTGAATATGCTATTGACATCAATTTTTCATTAGTCTACACTTTATTTCCCTTAATTTTCAAGCTTGACATCAGTCAGAAATGGATTGCAAGTTAACATCTCACCTTATTGTCAAGCAGAAAACAATGAAAAAGATTACATTGTCAATCACTACATAAATCAATTACCTCATATTATTGTCCCGATATTGATTTTGGGTCTATTATATATGATTAATCTTAGAAAGAGTCAAAATTAAATGCTGAAAACAATTAATATATGATCTATCAGGTGTGATAAAAGCTTGGAAGGGTCACACTTAAAACGTTAACATAATTATCACATTCCCAACAGTGATTCCTTTTCCCTATTACTGTACGTAATGAAAATTAGAAAGAGTCACACTTAAATGCTGACTTTCCATGTGGCATTGTCATTTTCTTCGTGACCCAACCAAACTTTCTAAACCTTTTACTATAATCAATTCCACAAATTTAGCCGGGTAAATGCATCATCATTAGGAGAGCGACGGATTGGGCATTTGCACGATTGATCATTTGCACGTCATGTCCTATACTTGATATTTTTGTTTTGGCATGCGATTTAAGTACGGATCAATCATGTCAGTGTTTATTAATAAAACTTTTTAATCTCTCTTAAATATCTGTATAGGTGCATAAATCTATGACGGTTAATCCTAACATAATACCCTTTGGTATTATTAGTTAATCTATGCGTAGGTGTTATTACTAAGTTTAGATCTTTTGTCCAATTTTGCAAGCTCTAACTCTATCTAATGTTTAAAACGACTTTGGAATTATTAGTTAATTTATGTGGTAGGTGTTATTATTGAGTTTAGATCCTCTATCCAATTTTACCTTATCTAACTCTATTTAATGTCTAAAACAACGTCGTTTTGACTATTGGATGTGAGTTTAGAGACTGTTCAACTTTGTCCGGTGTCCAAAACAATGTCGTTTTGACATCGTTTGACTATTGGATGTGAGTTTAGAAAATAATGTCGTTTTGACCATTGGAGACAAAGTAAAATTAGATGGAAGATCCTCACTCATTGTTATTAACCAAATAAAAATCTATTTTTTGTTTAGGATAGCATCGATTCAATTTTGGCATTCCTCAAAACAACCACACACATGAAAATTAATATAAAGAATTCATTACGTTAGATTTAGTTAAGGTAAATATAATTATTGATTACTAATGTAAATTATAATTAGTAATCAATAATTACATTTAAATATCCATAATTAAATGAGCAGTGAAGTTTTAAGAGTTTTACATCAAGATTCTTGGAAGGTGTGGTGAGACCTTATCTCTCAAATTTGACAAGTCCCTTTTTCTTATGATTGCTTTACAAGCCTACCTTGTGCTCTAATGGCTCCAAGTAGCTCAAATTTGCCCTTTCTCGATGTTGTCAGTAACTACTAGAGCTATTCACTCTAATTCACACCCCAAATCCTAAGCCTTGTGAATGATGGCTTAAAGAGATAAGAACATGAGGGAGAACTCAATATTTTTGGGGAAGCCTTAAGTGTGTGAGGGAGAAACTTCTTAAGACATTCTCTCTTTTGCAACTTATGCAGAGAAATAGAAAAAAAGATAGACATTCCCACAAGTAACCACTTACTTGTTAGCTTTGTCTTTCTTGTAAGACCAAGCTTACTTGTCCACTTTGGTTTTCTTGTCCAATGTGTACACATTATATTATTTTGCTATATCTCCAACTTGTACACATTAACAACACTTGCTTGAGAAAGAACAACACTTGCATATTCGTAGCAACAAATGCTTTGTTCATAGCAACTCATGTTTTATTTCTCAACCTCAAATATTCATTCTCACTATCATACAAGAAGTGGAGCGTGTGACCATACGAGAAAGGTATCAATGAGGATCATTATATTAAGTCATCATCAAACTAACATAACGTCACTCAAGATCTCGTTATATCACAATTCATTTCTAATCACACTAGATTTTGCATCTCTGATCCCTCTTTTCACAAAGAGCTATGCAAAATCTCATAATGTATTTGTATTCATGGTTACCATATAGACAACTCATGCCTATCGACAACTAATATCTTTGTAACCGCCCAGGCAATGAGTCACAGATAGCTTGTATGATATCAAAATTATTATTTTTTAGACACTCATGTCAATCCATGAAGTCTTGGCTGCTCTCCTAATCATACCCTGCTAGATTGCATCATTCCTAACCTTGAGATAATATGCTAAATTAGCAACACCAATTCGCGACTTCATGAAATTGGTCAAAGTTCCAAAGGGTATAGAGGTGGACTATATGTCCACAAAGCTCACACAGTGATGAAGAAGGGACATATTCATGACTCCCTTATTCGATCATCTCAAGCACATGCAGTATGAAGTGTATGCTATGGTGGAGCTTCTTCTAGGGATTTGTCTTGCTCTAAATAACACCATACGGAACACAACCCAGTTACTCCAGAAAGTGACTGACTTAAGCCACCATAGACTCAAATCCGGCTTCATACAAGCTACGTAGATACACTTTCCATGTTCGACTAAACAAGTCTCATCTTTGCTCTCAGTTAAGGCAACATGCATAATCCTTAATCACGCTACAGTAATTAAGGAGAATGCCTATCATTTTGTACCTTGTAATACTTTGTCTTATCTCACTCGTTATCATAGCATTGGGGCGATGTTCTCGTGTGAGAGAGCAACATCAAGCCTAGTGACAATTTTCAAATATCTACCATTTTTAATAAACCTTAATTTACTATGCAAATTCATGCAAGATTAAAATGAAAAACATATTTTGTTAATAAATAAGTAAATGTTCAAATACATAAAATCCTTATCAAAACTAAATCCCTAATGTGCTTTTGAAAAGCATCTCTAGCAATAAGTTTAATAAAAGGATCAGCTATCATATCTCTCATAAAGACATGCTTTAGGATCACTTGTCCTTGTGGAATGATATCATGGATGAAATGGTAGCAAGTATCTATGTGCTTTGTAGTTCCAAGATACTTCATGTCCTTTGCATAGGCAATTGCAATCGTGTTATCATAATAAATAACTGAGGCTTTACGAAGATGCCTAGTAATGTTGAGGCTCCTAAAAAATCCCCTCAACCATATCACCTCTTGCACCACCGAGGTACATACAACATGCTCAGACTCCATCATAGACAATGACATGCACTATGGTTTCTTGTTACACCAAGAAATGACTCTTCCTCTAAGAATGAAAGCATATCCCGATGTGGACTTTTGCTTGTCTCTATCAGCACAATATCTAACCAATTTGAGGCTCCCATGTTAATAGCACAAAGCCATGTTAGTGATTCCTCTTAGATATCTAAGTATTCTTTTGACCGCTTTCTAATGCGCTGGTCTAGGATTACTTTGATATCGACTAACCATCCCAACTACAAAGCATATGTCAGGTCGAGTACATAACATAGCGTACATTAGACTATCAACAATGCTTGCATATGGCACCTTAGCCATTTGTTGTTTTTCTTCCTCTATATTAGGACATTGATACTTAGGTATAGGCCCTTCTCCATTGGAGTGTCAACAGGTTTGCAGTTATGCATATGGAAATGTTCCAAAATCTTATTAATATAGATTTCTTGAGAAAAACTTAGAAATCTCTTAGCACGATCCCTCGGGATCTTAACCTCGATAATATAATTTGCTTCACCCATGTCCTTCATTTCAAAAGTAGAGGACAACCACTTTTAAGTGGTAATGATCATATCTATATCATTCCCAGTTATCAAAATATCATCTGCATATAAGGAGAGTATAAGAAACACATCCTCTTGTCTTTTTATATATACACAATGGTCCTCTTCAATCATTGCAAAGCCTACCGATGTAATAGCTTGATGAAATCTAAGATACCATTGTCTAGATAATTGTTTTAGGCCATAATGGAATGTCTCAAGTGACACACTTTGTGCTCTTTTCCCTTTTCCCGAAACCCAACGAGTTGATCCATATAGATCTCTTCATTTATTTCTCCATTCAGAAATTTCATTTTTAACATCCATTTTGGAACAAATCCAAATCTATATATGCAATAATAGCTAGGATAAGGTGAATAGACACAAATCTCACGACAAGAAGAAATGTCTCATCATAGTCCACACCCTCGTTTTGGGTCTAACCTTTCACCACTAATCGGGCCTTATACTTATCAATTGATCCATCTTTCTTGCGCTTAACCTTTAAGAACCGTTTGTTTCCAATGATTTTACTCCCAACATGTAGATTGACCAAGTCCCACATATGGGTCTTAGCTATGAATTCCATCTCATCTTCCATTGCTACAAGCCACTTACTCGAAATTGGTGAGTTCATTGCTTCTTCAAAAGAAGAAGGTTCATCAGCATCAACATAAATACTCAATAAGGACCCACCTTCTATTTCAATGTGTCTGTGAAACATTTCTATGTTAGCTCCTACGTAATTTTGGAGACTGAGACTTAAGTTCTATGCTTCCACTGACCTCAATAGTCATCAGAATATATTGTGAATCCAAATCCATTTGGGGCACTTCGTCTCAAGACTTTGTTTGATCTCATCAATACTAGGGAAATCATCCTCCAAAAAATCTATACCTCGAGACTCAACCTTAGTGAGCCCTCCATGATGTTCATCATACATCACATAGCCTTTAGAATGCTCTAATAAACACACATTTATTAGCTCTATAGCCTAACTTCCCAAACTTAATGGTGAACATAACCAGCAGATCCTCGTGGCCTTAGGCCTTACAAATTAGGCTTATCTCCATTCCATAACTCATATGGAATAGTCGGGGCATACTTGGTGAGCATTTGGTTAAGGATGTATGCCGCGGTCTCAAAGGCATCCCCCCAAAACTTAATTGGGAGGTTGACTTGAGTCATCATCGACCTAATCATGTCCAACATAATTCATTTCCTTCTCCCTACAACCCCATTTTGTTGAGGAGTTCCTTATTCTCAAAAAATTCTCTAAACTAATCAAAGAGATACTCTCGGCCTCTATCAGTACAAAGAGCCTTAATGCTTTTCTCTTTCTGATTCTCAAACTCAACTACAAAACGTTTGAAACAATACAAAGCTTATGAGCAGTGAGGCAACATCAATACTAAGCCATGTCATGAGAAATCATTTGTGGATATGATAAATTAAGTTGTGCCATTATGTGCTCTCACTTTCAGAGGCCCATAAATATCATATTGGACCAACTTTAGAGGATGTGAAGCCCTTTTAGCCTTACCAAAAGGTTTTCTACTAGCTTTCCCAATGAGACAAGGCTCATAAGTAGGAAGATTCACTTTGGCAAGAGAGCCCAATAGCCCTCCTCTAGCCAATCTGGACATTCTATTTTGTTTAATATGTTCTAATTAAGCATGTCATTTAACAGACTCAAATTCAATATCAACATAAGAGAAAGAAGAAGCAACATGAGCAAAATATTTATGAGATTCAAATACATCTTTTAAGTCCATCATAAATAAACTATTACAAAAGTACCCATAACCATGAAGGGTATCATCAAGATAAATGGACACAGCATTCTTACAAACAAGAAAAGAAAAAACCAAATCTACTAGTGTCGATACTAAAATTAGATTAAATCGAATAGTGGGTACATAAAGCATATCATATAAGAGTAATTTGCATCCACTGCATAAAGTAAGTTGGTAGGTTCCTACACTAAGGACCCTCTCCTCTACTCCATTTCCCATTGTTACAAAATGTTTACCCGTCGGTAATTGATGGTAATCTACAAATCCTGCATGCTAAAGGTCATGTGTTTTATCGCTCCTGTATCTACAATCCAATCATGAAGAGAATGAGAAAAAAAATGTATGTGTGCAAACAAAGGCATATACAAAAGAAGGTAAGTAAGGACAAACCTCATGGCGCTCAGTACACTCCTAAGCAAAGTGTTCGTTCTTTCTACAGTTGAAGTATATGAGTTTGGACTTATCCTTCTTGCCCCGGTGTTTATCTCTACAGCGTTTAGTGATTTTCCCTTCACAAGGCTGTTGGTTCTTAGCTTTTCCCTTCTTGCACTTAGGGTCATCAACCTTACGCCCATTTTGTGCAACTAATGCAATGACATTGTAGTTTGCATTTCTGTGCTCCACCTCAAGCTCCAAATGGTGGGAAATGTCATCAAAGGTCTTAATGGCCTTGTTATGAGTAAGGATCAACTTCACTTGTCCCCACAAGGACTCAGGAAGTGACATAATGATAGCTAGAACCTACTGCTCATCTGTGAGATCATAACCAATTGCCTTCATTTCTCTAATTATAGAGGACATAATCACCCTAAGTTGTTCAATCATGTTATGCTTAGGGTCCATCATGTATTGTTTGAACCTAAGCGTTAAGGCATGAAGCCTTATGGTTGTTGTCCCTCTATATTTTAGACACAATTGTTCCCACATCTCTATGGCATTTGGGTAGTTCTCAAACTCCCCAATAAGGTCGTTGTGCATGTAAGCTAATAACGTAAAGTGCACACTTCTATCTTTCTTTTGCCAAAGGGAATAAGTCTTATGGTCATGGCGATGCTAGGCTAAATTCTCAGTCTCGAGTGGGCTCATTTTGGTGGTTAGATGGTCGAGCAATTCACGTCCATTGAGAAGGAATTGAACCTTCCTATGCCAGATGTCATATTTTTTATCATCAAGTTTCTTTCCCTTGGTTATCTCAATAATCGAACTCTTGGTTGCCATTTCACTACATCATTGCACATGTATAATTAAGGCATATATATATTTATGCTAATGTTAATTAGTTAGCTCAACTCCCACTTACATTATCAATTTGAAAATTTAACAAACTTGCTAGTAATCAGCACTAACAACATAAGCATCTAATTGTATTAGCCTAATGATTAATTAATTAAATTATGGGTAGCACATCCACTAAATATAACATCAACCAATCATGCATGCATTAGTGCGTCTCACTCTAAGATTCCATTGATATTTTGGTGCCTAATGTCCAAAATAAAATTATATACTTAGAATTAGTGTGAAAATTTGTCCCCTTACAAAACCTCAATATTAATGATACAAAACATTAATAATTACAATGCAAATCCTATTACATCATTCTAATAAAAAATATTAAATCGGGATGTCACACCTTCTTCTTTATATATAAAATTATTTTAGAAAACATACGTCACACAACATAGGCACTAATTTAAAATATCAATGCATCTTCGTTTAATTTATGTCCATTGGCATTAATTAACAAATATTTTTTCCTATAATAATTAACCAATTTATTCCTAATATAAATAATAATCATTTAACACATAGATGAAATAAATAATAAAATACAACTCATAACATATATGAAATGCATAATAAATTCATGAATATAATACACAATTATCAAGCATGAAAACCCAAATTAATAACCAAAAAATTATTTCTTTTATGTAATTAAGTAAATTTTCAAATTAGGCTGACAAATAACTCAAAATTTGAAAACTTTTACTAAATAGTTCTCTAGGGTGGCCCAACACTCCCCCAAGGCATGTGTGAGACATGGTTGTGTGACTATGAAAGACCCATATTTTTCAAAAAATTTGGTCTTTCATGGCCACGATGCCCATCTGGGCTATTATTTCTCACTCATTTTAACTCTTATTCGAGCATATAATATATCGTTGGAAAGATAATATGACAAGGAATATATCCATATACATATCTCATGCAAAACAGTACTGTAATAGTTCATAAAATGGGCCTAAACTTTCGAGAAACATTTTCCACGGATGAACACATTCATATTAAACCCATTGCTAGAGATTCTTTTCAAAAGCACATTAGCGATTTAGGTTTATTGAGGATTTGATGTATTTGTACATGTACTTATGCATTAATGAAATATGTTTTTCATTTTAATCTTATGTGAATTTGCATAGTAAATTAAGTTTTAATTTAAAATGGAACATATCTAAAAATTGTCACCAGGCTTGGTGTGCTTTCTCACACGAGAACATCACCCCAGTGCTATGATGGTGAGTGGGATGAGACAAAGTATTGCAAGATACAAAATAATAGCCAATCTCCTTAATTAATGTGACGTGATTAAGGATAATGTTGGACCCCGTTTCCGGAGCCCAACATCGGTCATGGAAGGAACATGTAAATTAAAAGAAGAAAGGAAATCCCTTAGAAGCACAACACTTGGAACTTTCTCTCATTTTCTTAAAACAAACCATCCCAAAACTTGACAACATACACTCGGGCCATAATTAAATGAGTCAATGCGATAGATAAACATTATAACCCATTAATATCCAAAAGATGAGTTTTACAAAGCTTTAATAACATTTCAACCCAAATTACAACTTTTGAGTTCAAGAGTCAAAAATACAAGATACCCTTGAACCAATAAAACTTGAAATGAAACTAAAGCCTTGACTTCTAAAAGTACAACTTGAAAATACATAAACA
>JANSVB020000155.1:282551-293672 GCA_025504935.2 Erythroxylum haughtii | reverse complement strand
TGAGGGCTGGAGTTTAGTCAAAATGATGAGACCAAAAAAAAAGAGAGAATTTATCTTGAGGCGTGAACTTGTAAGAGGAGATTACGTTGGTAGCTAGTGAGTGAAAGAAAAATGATAAAACAAGGAGATTAGAGAGAAGAGAGAACAAGAGCCCCACCAAGCACTAACTCTACTTTCATAACTCACACACTCTTTCCACTATCATTAGAGGCAACTAGTGGAAATAAAAAACTAAAAGGTGGGCAGCTGGAGAAGGTTACACGCAGCATTAGCTGGGAGCTCTAAACGTTACACCACATACTCTCCAATGTTGGCTTGAGCTGAAGAAGAAAAAAAACTCACGTAGCAGCAGGTGATATAGCTAGCCAAGGAACGTGGCAGCTGGTTGGGGTCAAGAGAGCTAAGTAGCTGGTGAAAATAAAAGAAGAAGAGACGCACTACACAGAGGATGGCACCACCAGGAACGAGACGCAACGCAGCTGGGGGAGAAATGCGAGCTGGAGACGCAAACAAAATAGAGAGGGAGCCCCGAAAACTCATTCATTATCTGTTCATTATTTGATTTCTCCTAATGTTGTCTGCTAAGAATAATGTTTGTGGTTTTCATCCTACCATGAGTGAGTAGCTTCCCCAAAGCTTCAAGGTTGGGCTGAAGCTTTTAGTTAATTTTATGGATTAAATCTCGGTTGATTTATTTCTATGGATTTTTGGTTTTAATTTCTCTGTTTTGAAATTGATTTTGCTGGTATTGTGTTTGGCCAACCATTAATTGACATAAGTTGTTAATTGAAGAACCGATTGATGAAAATTGATAACGGAACTCCAAACAGGGAACTTATAAATTTTAGATTTAGACATAAACTGAATTAATGAGAGAAAACCAGGTTAGCAAACAACTTAATGGGTTATGCTTGATTGCTAGGCTATGATAGTAGACTAGGATTATTGTGTAATACTCCTTTGATACCTTGAAAAACGATTTAAGAATCTCTAGGCTCAACCTTCTATCAACCAAAATTTTTCTCGTAAATTGATCCAGGTAAAGTCCATAAAAACGCTAAAAGTGGAACTATCCTTGAAGCTTACCACATTCCTTTCAGATAAACCCCTAGAGATATTTGCATTTTTTGTTTAGCTTTGGTTTTATTATTTTTGATAGTTAAATTTCTTATTTTACTTCCCCATTTTTACACAAATTGCTTAGTCCAATTAATTGAGTGATCCAAGCCTAGTACTTACACAATTACTCCCTGTGGGACGATATTATACTGTACTACTTGAGACCCGTGAACTTGCAGAACCACATCAAAGCTCGAGTGAGAAAATACAAAATAGAATCTAAGTTTTGAAATTGAAAAAAAGATTAAAAAACCCAATTAAAGAACCTAGGGATTAGAGTTAAGCTAAACAAGTAGAGGCAATAATAAAAGTAAGCTAGCTCAAATTCAACCACTCTCAACCACCAGACACTTAAATTTTAAAATAGAAGATAATTGAATAACATTCAAGAAAACGATAACCAGTCATGTCAACTTATACCATATTATACACAAGAAATGGATCAAAGTGGAATATCAAAATGAGAGAGGAAACCTAGCATTCCTACATAGAGAGTTCAACAATTATTAGAGGCATCTTATTGATCCTTATAGAAAGAAGCAAGTTGTCAGAGAAATTTATATGCATCATAAGTTCAACAAAAAATAACATTAAGCTTCCTCTGACCTTTTTAGTCACCAATTACAATCTAGCCCAAATCTAGGTTCACTTAGAAAAAGATCAAAGGATTTTCCATTTAGACCATGATTGAATCTACCATAACTGTTGAAAAAAACTTTTTTCAATGATAAGGAACTCTAAAATAAAAAAAGAAAGATAAAAGATATAAGTTTTTTTTACCATTGTTTGAGTGAGATGTTATTGTCCGTAAGCTTTTGATAGAGGGAGGTTTCTAGTGATTGATTTGAAACTTGATAAGAGATTTGTCAAATTGACAGTAAGCTAAGGAGGAAGCTCAGAACGTTAAGATTTATAATTACCTAATTGAGAGAGAGGTAAGCGGTGGCTAGGGAGTAAAAGATGGTGGGAAATTTGGGTCAAAATATGATCCTATGCATAGTGAAATAATCAGAAAACTTATTTGTTTGATTTCTCGAAAGCTAAGATTACTTAAATTCTATAAAATGATTAACAATTAGTTACAATAAAATGTGAATCTTAATTTGTATCTTATTTTGAAACCTGATTATATTTTTGTCATATCGTTTGAATAGTTTTTGAAGCTGACTCATCTCAACCACCATAACCGTACAATTGTTCTACCTCTAACGGTATTCATAAAATGAGTTGAGAGAACTCTGCAGCTGTTGCAAAAAGGGTTAGGCAAGGGGTACTAGTACTATTAAAGCTTAAGCTTATCTATAATAAGTTTTGGACATTTTGGTAATTTAATTGAAGTTAGAAAATTTCAAATAATTATAATTAAATACCAATTATGCCTTAATAAGAAATAATATCTCATATTGATCATTGTTTATTAAATATCTCATATTTAATTATAAAATTTCTCAAATTTTACAATAAAGTCTAACTTGATTAAAATATATTTGTTTTCTTTAACCCCCTTTTTATGTATGACCTGTTAGATTCTCAAATATGTTGGTAATAGATACAAATCATAACCCTAAATCATATTTAGGATTAGATAAATTAAACTCCTTTAATTTATCTTTAATTCTCTAATTAAAGAATTTATACACATAAGATCAAGATTGTCATCTAGCAATACTTCATGTCCACATAAATATTTAGAAATGTCAAAGTGGTTATAATTAATCTTTACCTGCAAGATTATTCCGTATAATACAATTCTTTTATCAGATAATGTTCCAATTAGACATAAAGTTTAAAATAAATATCTAATCTATTTTTTAGTCCAACCATATTAGTTTCTCACCATTGACTGTTGATTCAATTAATAACATTTGTAAACTATTTATGAAGTGACATTCTACCTTGGCCAAAGAATTTCCCAATCAATACTAATCGAAAACAATAAAACATTCTTCCTAATTACTTTAGAGAGATGAATTATATCTTGATCACTAAACTACCTCCATATAGTTCATGTATGTCCAATGACTATTTACTGAGTTATCATTAACTAGAATATGTCATAAATACTATCAAAATATAAGTAGTATCAGTCGTGGGCAATGTGTGCGAGGCTATCGATATGTGAGAGGCTGTCACTTGGGCAATTTTCTCCCAATTTTGTTCACCTCGTTTTCCGATTAAACGCACTCTTCTGTTTATTCTTGAGTGATTTAGTGGCATTGTTGTGTATTCTTGGTGATGTTAAGCAATCGGTTACACTACATTTAGTGTACGGTGGTATTATATTAGGATGGTGTCGATGGTCGTGTATGGTGTGTGATTAGGGCTCCGCATATATCGTCATCGTTTACAGACCCATTCCTGATTAACTTGGCGTGCGTTAGGGATTTGGGAGAGGTCCTATTGCTTACTTTTGGTGGCTTAATAGAATAAGGTTAGGTGGAAATCGAAGGCCTTGTTTGTCGTGTGACTAGCCACATCGCTCGATTATACACGAGCTCTTGTTGAATTTTATAATACGTAGAAATTCGGAAGAGGACTAGAAGGCTACATTTTGTGGAGTAGTGTCATCCCTGACTTGGGTGACTACAGGGGACGCCGTTCATAGTTACCAGGGTTCTTGAGTATGTGACATGGGTAAGAAAAAATATAAAAGGAAGGACATTATAGTCGAATGTGTGGGGCAGTAAGCAACAACTGTGAAGAAACAATCAGTGGGCAATCTAGAACTTGTTAACAGTGGAACACAAGATATCGGGGTAAAACACAGTCTAACCCTACAATCCGCAACCACAAAGAATGGTGCAGGGAACAGGGTTGCAGTGCTAAAGGTAGGGATAAGGGGTTCGGTTCCAACCAGTGTCAGGGAACGACTACCAGCACAGCAAGGCAAACCTAGTGAGCAAGTCGCTAATGTGGGCAAACCAGGTATGTCTCGAACCAATGAGAAATTGAGTACTGATGTAGTGCCTCGTGCGCAGGTGGCTAATGTAAGTAAACCAGGTATGCTTTGGAACTCTATAAAATTGAGTACTAGTGTGTTGTCTCTTTAACTGGGGGATGAGGATGCATCCACAGCTGAAGAGGACAATGATTTGGGAAGTGAAGATTCAACTGATACTGAGGATTCCGAAGGAGAAGAGTTTACCCTGAAAGTGTATGATAAAATGTCGCAGTCAACATCAGATACGCAAAAGTAGGATGAGTCAATACAGAATAAGTCCAAAAGGTCATAAGAGGGTGAGTCTACTTAGAAGGTGCTTGATAAAAGGTCGACTTGATGTTTTGAAGCAATTGAAGGAGATAAACCGAAGCTTTCATATGCAAGCCTCTTCAGAAATAATCAAGAGATGACTAAG
Source organism: Erythroxylum haughtii (assembly GCA_025504935.2). Lineage (NCBI taxonomy): Eukaryota > Viridiplantae > Streptophyta > Magnoliopsida > Malpighiales > Erythroxylaceae > Erythroxylum > Erythroxylum haughtii. The sequence continues at coordinate 289,197 of JANSVB020000155.1, read as the reverse complement.
GGACTGTGTTTGAAGTATTTTCAGGTGGAAGATGAGGTTCTTTTGGAAGTTGGAAGATGTAAAAAACATTGATCAAACTTGGGGGTTTTGTTTGGTTGGCTACCTTACTAGTAAGTTCCCCGGGTTGAAAGCTATTGAGGGTTTAGTAGCCAAATGGAAAGTGCCTTGTAAGTTGTTACCCTATAAACAGGGCTGGTTGGTGTTTCAGTTTGAGACTGACGAGGATTGCACTGCAATTTTGGTAGGTGGATCGTATGTGGTGTAGGGGCAGACCTTGTTACTGAAAACGCTAAAACTAGGTTTTGCATTTGATTATAGTGAATTCATGGAGGTGATTATTTGGATACAATTAGCCAACATTCCTCTGGAATTGTGGAATGAAAAAGCTCTGTCCAAGGTCGATTCTCACCTAGGAAGGCCTTTATGCACAGATATGATAATTAGCAACAGAACACGTATAGGATATGCAAGGCTATTAGTTGAAGTAAATGTTGCCAAAGTACCCGTAACTAGCTTTGAAGTGAGATTGCCCGGGGGTATAAGATACACCCAAGGAGTTCTTTATGAGACATTTCCAAACTATTGTTGCCACTGTAAGTGATTTGGCCACAACCCTTTTGACTGTAAAGGTAAGAATAAACAGAAGCAGATGCAAGACAATAACAACACAAGGAATACAACAAGTGTTGAATCTAAAGAAGAGAGGGGTCAGCAACAAAAAGATGGGATGGGTCCACAAGCAAAAGCAGTAACACAAGAGGGGGGAGCTCAAGTGGTCAAACCTATCCGAGGGGTGGAACAACAATCAAAGACAGAAGTAGGTGCAGGAGGAATAGATAGCAGGGGAAATAACAATGGTATGCAGAGCCAGAAAGATTAGTCTCAGATAATAACCAATTCTATGAATGAAGAGTCATGGCAGATGGTACTGCCTAACAAGAATGGAAGTAAAGGAAAAGAAGCAGTGTTACCACCGAATAGAGCTGAGGTAGCACACAGAAATGTAAGACAGATGGAGAACACAAGAATGGAGGAGGGTGTGTGCAGCAAGGTTAAGTTAAGGAAAGTAGGAGAAGGGAGGCCTCCCCCTTATGTTAAATGAAGATTCTCTCATGGAATGTTCGAGGCTTAAATAAGGCCTCAAAACAGAGTAGTGTGGCTAGCCTTCTCAGGCACCACCATAGCAATTTTACATGTCTTTTGGAAACAAAGCTCAACGGAGACAGTTTGGAAAAATTGATGCGAACAAGATTTGGAGGATGGGGGTATTCTCATAACTTTGATTGTATAGATGGAGGAAGAATTTGCATATTATGGAACACAACTGCATGTAAATGTCAAATTTTGGAGATTGGAGAACAATTCATACATATGGAAGTGCAATGTAATATCACCCATTTATCCTTTACAACCTTTTTTATTTACGGGTTGTATACTATTACGTAGAGAAGAGCATTATGGCAGAAACTACAGGACTCCTATGGAGACACAAGTAGACCTTGGATAATTTTGGGAGATTTCAATTGTGTATTTACTGCCCAAGAGAGACTTGGCTGCCAACCTCCGTCAGCTTATCTGATGAAGGATTTAATGGATTTCAGAATGAAAATGGAGTTGTACGACACTCCAAGCCATGGGGAATTCTATACATGGAATAAAAACCAATTGTGGGTGAAATTGGACAGAGTTCTACTAAATCAAGCATAGAATGATTATATTTCTTAGAGTACTAGTGGAGTTTAATCATATGGAAATGATCGGCAAAAGTTTGTTTAATTTATTAATATGTGGTTGAAGCATCCCCAGATAAACGAGGTGGTGGAAAATGTGTTATGTAAGAAGTTGAAAGATTTAAAAGGTGAATTGAAACTATTGAACTCCACGGTTTATAAGAACATATCTGAAATGGCAAAAAGGGCATAGGAGAACTTTCAAGTAGCCTACAGGGCATCTTTAGACAAACCCGATGATGCAGAATTAAGCTTAGAGGTAAAGTCTAAGCGAAAGCAGGTAGTGTTTTTATTAGAGGTTGAAAGGCTATTCTATTAACAGAAAGCAAAATGTTAGCATATAATGGAGGCTGATAAAAGTAGTAAATATTTCACTCAGTAGTACGAAAGAGGTGAAAGCAAAACACAAGTGCCCATATCATAAGGGATGATTGGAAGCTAACAACTTCAATAGAAGAAGTGGTGACATGTTGCATGAACTTCTACCAAGGAGTCCTTAGAACTTCAATACCTACTAATCCGATAGAAGTCAATATAGTCACTAATGGACAAACTTTAGATAAGTAAGCAAGAGAAGGGTTAGTTGCTCCCATTAGGGAAGAAGAGATCAAGAAGGCACTGTTTGCTATAGGGGATGAAAAAGCACCTGGACTGTATGGCGATACATCAGCCTTCTTTAAGCAATAATGGGAGAGAGTAGGACAAAGTCTAAGTGCAACTGTACAGTAATTTTCTCAACAGGAAAACTCCTGAGGAAATTAAATCATTACACCCTCACCTTGATACCGAAGAAGAAGATTGCCCCTAAGATTACGGATTTTAGGCCAATTGCATGCCTAAATGTGACTTATAAGGTGATTACAAAAGTGCTGAATGAGAGAATGATTCAGGTGATCAGGAAAGTCATTGATCCAGCATAGGCGGCTTTTATACCAGGAAGAAATATGATGGATAACGTGTTCCTTGCTTAGGAATTGGTGAGGGGTTACACACAAAAGAGAATTTCACCTAGGTGTATGATCAAGGTAGCCATCACTAAAGCCTATGATACAATGGAGTGGTACTTCCTACAGAATATGATGACATGATTGGGCTTCCCTCCTCAGTTTATTGGTTGGGTTATGGAATGTGTGCAGTCGGCTTCTTATTCAGTATCAATAAATGAGACTATGCACGGCTGATTCAAAGGCCAAAGGGAATTAAGGCAGGGTGACTCAACGTCACCCACCCTATTTTTACTCAGGTTGGAATACATATCACAGCTGCTAAAAAATAGAACAAGCACTACCAAATTTCACTTCCATCTGAAGTGCACAAAATTGGGTATCACTCACTTTGCTTACATGGATGACCTTATGGTATTCTCCAGAGGGGGATCAAGCCTCTATAAGCATCCTAGTGGGAGTGTTACATGAATTAGAGAAGGTTGCTGGGTTAAAAGTGAACTTGTAGAAGTTAAATATATATATAGTAGGAGTGGAGGGGTATAAGAAGGAACTTTTACGACAAATAGCAAACTACCCATTAGGAGACTTTCATGTGCATTACCTAGGTGTACCATTAGCCCCAATGAAAGCCTCGATAGCTCAGTTCTTGGTGTTAATTCAATTGGTGGAGACATTTCTAAATGTCTAGAAGGGGAAATCTCTCTTATTTGTGGGCAAGATCAAGCTTATTAATTATGTTATTCAAGGTGTGTTTGCTTTTTGGTTACAGGCCTTCTCTGTTCCCTTAGCAATCTTGGATAGGATAACTATCAGTTGCAGGCTGTTCTTATTGGGAGGGCGACACTATAGAGTGGCTCGAGAGTCGAGACACTACATGTACATCGAAAAGAGAAGGAGGGTTGGGCTTGAAAAACTGTAAGGTGTGGAATAATGTTTTGCTAGCAAAGGTTATTTGGAACATACATGTCAAAGAAGACTCATTATGGGTAAGGTGGTCTATGAAGAATACCTTAGGGGAACATCAATTTGGGATTGGTCTCCTCATAAACGGGACTCCCCTTTATTGAAGAAACTGGCATGGATTCGGGATAAATTGGCAGACAAACTAGGAGGTCGAAGTGAGGTAGTTTGAGGAATGCAGGATTTGTGTGTGAATGGTATGCTTTCGTCACAGAAGACCTATGATCTATTGCAGCTGAAGAACACAAGTAAACCTTGGATGACCTTTATATGGAGGAATTATACACCACTTTTGGTTGTACAGGGGTTGGGGAGTAATGATGCTAGCCTTCACTTGGGTGTATTGGGCATTGGGTATATTACGACTGCATTACCTTTACATGGATCTACATGGGGAAAGGGTCAAATGATATGAATTTCTTTATCTTGTGCTAGCCCCTAACTCCGGGGTATGATGTCTTCATTGAGGGCAAGTATCTTGTCCGATGGTCATGGGACAATGTACATTATGTCCCTATTCGAATATGCTTGGGCTTTTGATCTCATATACTATATTGGATTGCTCTCCTTCGGCTGTTTCCTTTAGGGGTTATAGGGCATGAGGTCAATGTGGGAATACTTGAATTATGGTTGTAACTAGGGCAATGAGGTCCTACTTTTTTGCTGTCTGCTACGGGCCTATGTGGATATGCTTCTTCCTCATGGTGTTATGGTACCTACGATGCGTCCACTGTATCTCTAGCCGATCCTTTGCATGCTTTGACTGGGTTGATTTATGATGTATTGCTTTCTTTATAGGTTCTTTTTGGATGTAATGGGGTCAATTTTGCAGATAACCTCACAATGGATGTACTGGGGATTTACGGTATTATGATGCTATTCCCTATTTGATCGAGGTATGCCTCATTGATTGTTGTACATACATTTTGATAAATATACTATTTACCGTTTATAAAAAAAACATAAACATAACAATTTCTAATATAAGATAACTTTGGAGACTGTAAGTCAAATGATCACTTATATAATCATCACAATGAGAATTTTCATAAATATACAAATAATGTTCTAAATAGATTTTTTTTATTAGGTTAGTTCGGTGAACTTATTTTTTAACAAACACCTATATAGTTGTTTAAGAACTTCATACTTTAGTTTATAAGATCGATCGCTTTCTTCATAAAGAAATATAATATGTGCTATTTTTTTACGTTCTACTAATATCCAATCTCAATTAAATAATAACAATAAATAATTTAAGGATAATATATAAATACAATATAAATATCATAATTATAATCTTGTAGTAATTTTATTTGCAATATATATTTATTATATAAAATTTATCATATATATCTAAATATGTACAAGCTAAATAATATTTTAAAATTATTTTGTTACTAAAATAGAATGACTCGATTGAGCATAAATAATCGACGATAGAGAGGCACAACGATAGAAGAGCTAGAAAGATACAAATTGAGGTTGAGGCAGAATCAGATAGAAGGGGAGGAGGTGACTGGCGGTGAGGAGTGTGTAGGAAAGAGGAATAAGAAATTAATCAAATTACGATGTAGTGAAGAAGAGTAGGAGCATAACAACGCTTGTTAATTTTAGAAACAACATTGTTTTATTTATTAGCAAAATGAAGTTGTTCCAACAATAGTAGGGATACAAGGAAATGACATTATTAGCAAAATGACATATTCTGATAATAATTGATATATCATTCTAAGTTTTGGAGCCCTAAAAAAATTCAAAAATTGACTCAAACTTAAAAGTTTAAATATAATTTTGAATTAACTCATATTAAATCTATTAATTTTGGATTTAATTTAATATATAAATTTCTTTCTTATTCATGATATTAATTTTATAGTTCCCTGTTATAACTTATAATTTCGACGGCTAGATGGTCACATTTTAGGGAACACCCACTTGTAAAATCTGACGAGACATCGTCTCCAACTTACATCTCACTTATGATAAATTTGAGTATATAAAACGACGTCGTAATGAGGTATAAATATAATCGGAACAAGTCGATAAGAATAGATAATTTCAAGCCCGGATACTATTTTACAATTATTCGGCTGGGATGTAACAGAAGAATAGTTGTGGAACAATGTCATATTAAAACAAAAATAAGAAGAACATAACGATTAAGGTCATCAAAATTGATTATATATATATAAAAGACGTGGTTAATTAAATTTTACCCTCGAGTCGTTTCATCTTAGTGGAATTGCAACCTCATAGTGCGTGTTAAGTTCTTATGCCTGAGAAGTAATGGCATAATAATCATAATTTGGGGCTCCGATGGACCAGATGTACGGATAAGATGAATTGTAACGTAAAATTGGCGCATAAAATCAGGTGTACACACCATGATATGATTGATGGGATTTAGTAGCAAGATCAGCACTCTCTGCCTAACAACAGTAATTAATTAGCCATTAAAGACAAGACCTACAATGACTTATGAGAAGAAATCTAACCTGTTGATTTACGAGAAGAAAGCGGAAAATAAGATGGTAGGATCTTATGAGCAGAAATCGGAAGATTCCATGTTGTGTCAAATGCGAGGTGCATGCCAAGACAAGACACAATTGAACATTGTTGTCGATAAATAATGAAATTGTATTGAATCCAAAACCTAAAACAAACAGCTTAGACTTGTCCTTATTTGAAGCGGAATTGAGAGAAATATAATTAGGGATGATCCACTATATTTAATTGTTTCAAGCAATGATTATAAAGTAATTCAATTATATTAATCGTAAAAATTTTGAATTGTTTAATATTTGACTTAGTTTTTTTTAATTTTTTAGTTCAATTTACTGTAATAACTCTTGTAGTTAAGGACATATCAATTTATTTATTAATTTGTCAATTTTTATAAATTAATAATTTTTTATAAATTAAAATAAATCAACCAATGTTCATTTAACACTAATCAACTTTTATTTAATGCCACCACGCGTGTGTGAGATCCACTCCGACCGAGAC
>JANSVB020000155.1:245323-256768 GCA_025504935.2 Erythroxylum haughtii | reverse complement strand
AGAGCATGGATTGGTTGTTTACCAAACATACTTTGGTATTTTTACTTATATCTTGAACTGTAGAGCTCCGATTGAGAAAATTCTTAGTTCAAAATAAACTAAAAATATGGAACTACAATTATGTTTAAGAAGTCAAATTGTGATTTTGATGTTTGAATGGTGTGGGCACACTACTCTTGTGGGATGATGGCTAATGAGGGTTCTTTGAAATAACCCTTCAAGGTAATATGCATGCTCACATTTTATGATATTCAGAATGATAGTTGGGCTCTGAAAATGGGGTCCATCATAGAAGCCTAAAGACCATCTTCAAGTTTGAGAGCCCAATCTATTCTACTTAGATTCACTGTCTTCTCAAGAACATCTTTGATTTTTCTACTTAAAATTTTAGCGTGGCCATTTAATTGTAGGTGATATGGCAAAGCAACTTGGTGATGAACATTATATTTGTTTAGAAGATTTGAAAAGATTATATTTTAATAGCGAGTCCCCTCATCACTTATTATTTCTCTCAGTGTCCCAAATCTTGTAAATATATTCCTTTTAAGAAATTAAAGCACCATTTTGGCATCATTTATTGAAGAAGCTACTGTCTTTACTCGTCTAGAAACACAGTCCACAACTAAAAGGATGTAAGAGTGTCCGTATGACTTTAGAAATGGCCCTATGAAGTCAATCCCTCATAAATTAAAAAATTAAATTTCAAAAATATTGGTTAATGTCACCCATCCTTTAACTTCAATTATAAGTTTTGCTGAAATTATAATAATCTTTATGAAGTGTTGGTCACTAGAATTCGGATTGTAAAAATTTGGTTGTTTTTCTTGTTAGACGAAAATGACCACCTTAAAGAGATTAGTGGCGATGCTCATGAATGGATTGAAATTCTTCATTAGGCATGCATCTCTGAATCACTTTATTGGGGCATCTCTTGAAGAGCAAAGACTTATCCCACATGTAATTTTTAACATCAAATAAAAATTTATTCTTTTGACTAGATGAGAGATCTAGAGGTAACAACCCAAAAACTAAGTAATGAACAAAGTCAGTAAACCATTGGAGCTTCTCTTCAATCTTAAATAGGTTCTTATCTAGAAAAGATTCTTGAATAGATAATTATTGCACTGGTTCACCCAGCTCCAATTGAGAAAAATTGCCTACCAATACATTTTATGAACCTTTCTTATCATTTATTTCTACATCAAATTCTTACAAAAGGATAGCCCACCTAATAAGCCTAAGTTTTACATCTTTCTCTCCATTAAGTATCTGATGGCATCATGAATACCATAACCTTTGAACCAATGACGTATGATCTAAATTTGTCTAATGCAAAAGCCATAACCAACAATTCATTATCCATAGTGGTGTATTTTGTTTTGCACTATCAAGTGTTCTACTTGCATAAAAGATCACCTTGGACATTTTCTCTCTTCTTTTACCTAAAACTACCCCCTCCCCATCCCTAGAAAAATCACTTGTGTCACATATTATTTCAAATAGTTGTTGACAATTAGGAGTGATCACCATCAGAATAAACACAATCTTCTTCTTAATTAACTTAAAAGCTTCCCTATAGTCATCACTAAAATGAAAGTTAGTTTCTTTCTCTTAGAGATTGCATAGGGTTTGGAAAATTTTGAAAAGTCTTTGATGAAACATCTATAGAACCCTACATGGACAAGAAACTTTGGATTCCCGTAACATTAATAAGAGTGGTAGCTTCTCCATGACTGCTACTTTCACTCAATCTACTTATATTCCCCTTGAGAACACCTTATGGCCCAAGACAATTTCTTCTTCCATTATAAAGTGTCATTTCTCCAAATTTAACACTAGATTGTTTTTCTGACGTCTTTTTAACACTAGAGACAAGATATGTAAGAACCTATGAAATGATCACCATACAAAAAGAAATCATCCATAAAAACTTCCATAAAATGTTCAATCACGTTAGAAAAGATAATCATCATGCAATGCTGAAAAATGGAAGGAGAATTACAAAAATCAAGTAACATCCTCTTAACTGCATAAATACCAAATAGAAATGTAGATATGGTCTTTACTTGGTCTTTTAGAGCTATGGTTATTTGATGGTAGCCTGAATAACCATCCAAGAAATAATAAAATTCATGTCTTATAAGCCTATCTATCATTTAATCAATGAAAGGTAACTAAAAATGGTCTTTTCTTGTGGCTTTATTTAACTTATTATAGTCCATACAAACCCTCTAACCAGTGATAGTCTTGGTGAAAATAATTTCCCTTTTTTATCCTTCACTATATTGATTCCACCTCTCTGAGGAGCTACTTGTGTAGGACTAATCCATGAACTATTTAAGATTGGGTAAACTATGCCAACATTCAACCATTTTTTAATTTTATTTCTAACTACTTCTTTCATGGTAGGATTCACTCTTATCTAATGTTCTATGCAAGGGACATATAAATCCTTCATAAGAATTTTATGCATCTCAATTAAGGGACTAATTCTCTTAGTTTCATGAACAGGCCAACCAATTGTAGGTCTAAATTCCCTTAACACCTAAAGTAAATTTTCCTCTTCTAATGATGACAATGAAGATGAAATGATGATAGACAATGTTGAACAATCCAATGATTTCAAATATATTTTAAATGACGCTTCATTCTTATCATTCATATCATCAATATCTACAACTAGAAAGGGAGGTCCAAATTGCTCAAAACACTTTTCACTAGCTTCAACATTTTAAGAGATTTCATCATAAATAACTCAATATCACTCACTCTAGTAATTTGATCCATACATTCTAAACAAGAACATAAAGTATCTGTTAAAAGAAAATAAGGGAAAGAAGAAATTATATGAACTCTATTGCAAGTTGGTATGTCATTTGGGTTTTGAAAAGTTCTGAAGATGTTGAATGCCACCTTTTTCACCATTGACTCTCAAAGCAAGTTCTTCTTGTTGAACATCAATCAAAGCCCCTCAAATGACTAAAAATGGCCTCCCAAGAATGATTAGAATGTCTTGGTCTTCCACTAGGTCTAATTCCACAAAATCTGTCAAAAAAATGAATTTATTAGCTTTCTTTGAAACTTGTTCAACAATTCCTCTAAGATATATGAGTGACCGATCAACCAACTAGAGAAAATTTTTTAAAGGCTTAACTTCTCCAAATCTTAACTTGTTAAAAACGGACAGAGGCATAAGATTTATGGTTGCACCTAAGTCACAAAGTACTTTGTTAAAATGAGTATTGCCTATCTCACATAGAATGGTGAAACTACTAGGATCCTTTAACTTTTAAAGCAACTTTCTTTGTAAGATTACACTACATTCTTCTATTATTAACATTATCTCATAATCCCCCAAAAATATTCTTATTTTCCATAATGTCTTTGATGAACTCAGCATAGTTTATAATTTGCTCGATTGTATCAATAAGAGGGTTGTTGATCTCCAACTTCTTGAAAATATCCAGAAACTTTACAAATTGATCATTCCCCTTCTTCTTTTTAAATCTTTGAGGATAAGGACTATTTTGAGTGATCTTTGGTTTTGGTTCTTCTTCTATGTTTAAGACCACCTCTTTTGTCTTTACAACGTCTTCCTCCTTTTCCTCTTTTCTTGATTCTTTTTGCTGATTTTCAATATCAAATTTTCCTCCCTAATTCCTTTTCCTTATTAGATTGAGTGGATTTCTTTACTCTAGGTGGAACTTCTTCCAATTCCTTCCCATACTGATATGTAATGTCCTTGCATTGTTCCCTAGGATTTACTTTTTTATTATTAGGAAGATTGCTTAGCTGGATTGATCCCACTACACTTGCCAATTTCCCAACCTACACTTCAAAGTGTTTCATGGAATAACCAGTGCTTTTCATTTGCATTTCTATATTTTTATTTGGTTCTCATACTTGTTAAACCAATTCCTTGACTCTGTAATAAATTCCCTAAGTATCTCTTCTAAAGATGGTTTCTTCTTTACTTGAGGTTATTATCCATATCTTGGTGGTGGGATTATGTTGGCTCCATATCTATAGTTATTTTGATTTCTAAAGCTTTAAATATAGTATCCTTGCATTGGATTTTCCATGTACCAATAACCTTTTTGATTTATAAAATTCACTTATTCTTACTCATTTTCTAGATAATATTGGGAAGAACTAGCTGCTACAACTTGTTCCATTTACATATCCATGTTTGCAAAGTTGCAAAATTGAATAGTAAGTGCTACAATTCAGCTGACATATGCCTAATATGATCCACATCATGTATTCCTCCACTTTTTTCTTAACTTGATCACTCAGATAGTCATTAATAACTATGAGATGCCATATGCTCAAGAAGTGTGTGAGCCTCTTATAAAGACGTTGTTATAAGATTTCCATTTGTTGTAGTATCAATAATTTTTCTACTCTGTCCATTAACTCCATTGTAGAACATTTCAATTTGTACCCACTCATGATAAATAAGTCTTTGTATTTGTTACATGATTTATAAAGAGATTCTAATTTATGTTGATGAAAAGTGCTAATTTTAGCTCTTAAATTTGCTACTTTAGATGGTGGGAAGAATTTCGTCAAAAACTTTTTAGCAACTTCTTACCAAGTACCTATATTGCCTATTAGTGTAGTGTTTAACTAGCTTTTTTTTTCTTCCTCATCTCTTAATAAAAATGGAAATAGGGTAAGGCAAATGTTATATGATGTTACACCTTCAATTCTTATGGTGTTTTACAGCTCCTAAAAATTTGTCAAATGATCATTTAGGTCTTCAAATAGGGATTCTCCAAATTGGTTAATTTGCACCAAATTGATTAAACCTAGTGGAATATGAAAATTTCGTCTATTCAGTATTATCCTCTTAATTCCATGATAATTCATTGCCACCATTTGTTGACAATATTCTCTTATCGGCCTTTAATAATATTGTTTTCCATAAGCTTCTTCTTGACCATTGATACTAATTCTTCTTCCACCTTCTCTAGAATTTCCAATTTTTCCTTCTTCCTTATAATGCAACACTAAACCAAAAATGGAGTTAATTTAAGACATGGATTCTCCTAGGGATTAATTTTTGTAGCTAAATTTCAATGCCTTATTAAATCTACTTTATGGATAACATTTAATTTTTTTGTACCCACTAGTTATTAACCCCCATTCCCAAAGATGAGCCAACCATTTCTTTTTACAAAAACTCGATAATCCTTTAAGTAATTTCCTAAAGGGGCAATAAGCACAAATCTAAATATAACCTCCTAGAAATCTTGTCTCCTAACACATCAAGAAATTCCATTTGATTTCTCGCCTATCTTTTAGCAAAATCACCCCTCTCTCAAAGGTGTAATAAGGAATTAAATCTAAGGCTAAGGACTTCCATTCAACCATAGAGAGAAATCAACAAGGAAATAAAAAAGCAATCATAGATTCAACTTAGCAAAACATCACCACAATCTCATATCCCCAACAGGGACCTAGGAAATTTAACTAATAATCATGTTTATCAACTCAAAATATAACATTCAATCCAAATCAATCTAACCAAATACAAGGATGTAAGGAGAAAAGAGACAAGAAAAACTCTAAAGGATGAATCTTCAAGCCTTTCAATTGATTGCCTAAACCTCTTCAAGTCTTTTTAGCCTTTCCCACTTTTCCTTTTCTGGTGTTGCTTCTCGATCATTTCTTTTATTGAGAGGTGAATCATCCATGTTTTATCCATCTCGGGTAAAATGATATTTTCATTCTCTTGACAGTTGTCAAAATTTGGTAATTCATTTAATGTTGTAGCCTTATATTGAAGTTATAGCATCAAGATTGAATTTTCTCTTCATTATAGCATCAAGATTTGATTTGTCAATTTTTTTCCTCTATTGATGCTATAACATCAAAGTTCCAACTTGCTCTGTATTTCTAAAGCTACAACTTCATATTGATGCTATGGTATTAAAGAAAAATTGCATAACACTTGTACACATTTCCAAAAGTTCCTCCCCAATGTTTTAGCTTAATTCCAACATTAAAATAATGTAAATAAGCTAGAAGGTTATAAAATAAAAGTACTTTTAAGCTTAAAATTGGGTTAAAAGATTATTTAATATAAATATCAGTTACAAATGACTTTGCCAAATGAGTTAATGTAAGTGTTTGAAATTCTTGAAACTTTTAAAATTACAGATTGTTATCCAAATGTTTCAATTTCTTATCATCAGTTGGTAGAAGTTTTTCAAAGTTAAAATTATTGAAAACCTATTTAAGGCCACCAATATCAGAAGAAATGTTGAATGGCTTGGCTATTTTATGTATCGAGAAGGATATGTTAGATAATATTGATCTTGATACTATTACTAATGATTTTGCATCTAGAAATGCACAAATAAATCATTTTAATGACCATCTGTGTATTAATTAGTGCAGTTCTGTAGATATTTGGTGTTTTGTAATATGATGTTATTGTTCGATTGTTTCCACTATTTTTTTGTTGATATTGTTATTGCTTTTAGTGATTTTGTTACTGCTGGCATCTATAAGATGTTGTTAGCTACTATTATGATTATTTTGTCTTAGCTTTTTCTTAAGTACGTGGGCTTATAGCATGGGTCAATTATGTATGAATACTAAATTTTAGTAGTAAAATATACTTTTGAGATTTACACATTTTCATATTGCTAAGTCATTGGGTCTTTCTTTTTATTTTGTTTTGGGGCTATAAAATGTTACGAAATGGACCAGGATATTTCCCTGTGTTGTATTAAAATCACGAGTAATTGCAATTTTTCTCATTGAATGCAAAATATATATGGACAAGAGAGCTTTCAAAGACAAGCATATGATAAAACCACAAGTGTGGATTATGTATATGGATGGATCATTGTCAGAGGCAAGAAGTGGTTCAATTCTACTTGTTAAAGAACCCTTTAATCTAAAAATGAAGTACTCGCAGATCCACGAATTCAAAGCATTGAACAAGGCTAAAACCATATTATGTGGCAAGAAGTTAGCAACTCATTTACAACTTAAATCCATCACCATAAGATTTGACTCTCAATTGGTGGTGAATTAAATCAATGGACCACATGAAGTTAAGAAGGTATCACTATAGAGCTACCATTCCAGATACAAGCAACTAGCAAAGTGATGTAGATTGAGATAAAGCTAATTCAAGAAGCAGAATATGACTGCATATATGTTGGCCAAGTTAGTGGTGATAAAGAAGCCACCCCTAACATATATTGAGATAAGGTTATAAAAGGGTTATGAAGATATTTCATAATAATAAATCAAAATATGCTATGATTGATGACCAACTCTTCTGTAGGTCTTTTACTATTCCATACTTATGCTATGTGAGGATGTGGGAAGCTTTAAAATTTTTGGAGGAGTATCATAAAGGATCCTGTAGAGCACAATAGAGAGCGTCAACTTTAGCTTATAAGGTCCTAAAATATGACTTCTAATGGTTAAACATGAGAAAAAATTGCTTAAGAATATGTCAAGAGATGAGAAAAGTGTGAAAGGCATGTGAATCTCCACCAAAGGCTTGAGTAGAGTATATATCATCCAATCTCCTTTGCTTAGTGGGTTATGGAAATGATGAGACCTTTTCCCTCGTCCTTTAAATAATTCTAATTTATACTTGTTGCAATTGATTATTTCACCAAGTGGTACTTATTTCAATTGATTATTTTAACAACTTTATCTGGTCTAAAGTACTTATTTCACAAGTCACAAGAGCTGAAGAAATTTTATTTAGTGTTAAGAAAAACCAATATCTTTAACATTTTTGCCATAAAAGAAATGACTACTTGGTTAGTGAGGATATCCATCTTCCTTTTCTTCACAAGGGAGGCACTAGTATTACCCTTCTTGTTGACTTTCTCAATCAACTTTACCTAAGTTCATGTCTATATGAACATAAAACTAAAGTAAGTGGTTAGAGACTTGGAAATAGGAAAGGAGGTTCATACATGTTTCTTCATCCAAGACCTAATTTGCTAAAAGAACTTCTTCCTCTAACTTCACATCCATAAGGGGAAATGGGAACTCTTTTATTCAAAAAACTCTTATTTGGTATTCTAGCACTAAGTGACCTTTATCTCTCTTATTGAAGTGAGGTTTCGCCTTATCCTATATAAACCCAAAGCTTTATATACTCCAAGGAAGACAAATTTTATTGTCTATTTATGAGTGCACCTGGAAGATGCAAACAACTCATTTTTTAGCTTAAAGTTAAGGATGAAATACCTAGTATACTTTCTAACAAGTTTAGCATGTGATAGATGTGAAATGCATCGTATTTTAAGGTGTAGTTTGATATGTGATTAGCCGTTTATTCGATTGTTTAGTATGTGTTTAGGGTATAATTGTGTTAGTTTGTGATTTATTTATGTTTTAAGTGTTTTATAGGTTAGAACAATCCTTTGAGCTTAAATATGATGTTTTTGAGGTACCTTGATGTGTTTGGTAGTGTTTTAGGGTTAAGATCAACGAATGGAGGAGTTTTGGAGCAAATTGGGGCTAATTGCATCATGACAAAAAGGCCTAACATAGGCCACGATCATGGCCTACATCGGGTAGATGCATAACCACTTCCAAACTTCACATTTGAGGGATTTTTTTAGACCTTTTAAACCCTAGAAAAACTCTAATTCAACCCGAAACACAAAAGAACATAAATAAAACAACAAGAACATAAAGAAGGGAGCTTTACATTTGTCCACTCTTGGAAACCCTAAAGAAGGAGAAAAAGAAGAGAGAGAGAGACAGAAGAAGAATAGGAAGAAGGAGGAAGAAAAAGTGGATACCGGCGCCACTGCTCCCTAAATTAGGTGGTATCTTGATGCTGCTGCTTTCCCGATTTATCCAACCTAAGTTCCAATTTCTCTTCATTTCCTTTTTCATTTAAATGTATAAAGTTGAGATGGATTGTATGGAAATGGATTTTGGGTTATTAATAATGTTCTAAACTCTCCTTTATGATTTTGCTTTGAGATAATGTTGATTTAGTTATTTTTGTGTTTATTAGTTTGGGTGTTGTGATTGATTAATGTATTTACATGTTTTTGTAACAAACAGGGTGAGCCAGATAAAAATGATTAGATCAGATTATTGATAGTTAGGCGATCTAATTGACCACTTAATCAATCTAGTCGGTAATTTAATGAAGAGAGATCTTGCACAAGACCTGATTGTTTATTAGAGAGCTTTAGATTTAATTAGAATTGTGGGTAATTAGTGAATTAAGAGATTGCAAGTTTCATAATTTGATTAGAGTTTCTAATTTAGGGTTTAATGGTTATAACTCGAGAGAGTAATCAACCTACAATTATCTAGAACCGACATCTCATAAACACATAAGTGGTTAGATTAGCATTAATGATAGGTAAAATCCACTCTTGCATAACTTGATTAACTCTCTTCACAAATTTCCATTGTGACCTGTGTGACTGCTCAATTTATTTTTTTTGTTGAATTTTCCGCTTTACAATTCTTGAATCACTTTCTAGTATTTACTTCCTGTGTTCACTGGTGTATTGTTTATTTTTTTATTCTTTTCTTTGAGCCTTAGATGACTTAAGATTAGGCCAGTACCCTCCTTATGGTATTGAAGGGTGCATTTGCGGATTAATGAGGGTTTTATAAATTGTAAAACTTGCTCAACAAGTTTTTGACACCGTTACTAGGGAGGCGTAGATTAGTTTAATTCTTGTAGTCTAAGGTTTTTTTATACTTTTTTTTTAAAACTAGGCATAAAGTAGACGACACATCAACTTAGATATCACCAGACAATAATGGGGAATCCCAATAGTTGAATACTAAAAAGAGATAAAAGAAAAGAACGATCATGGAGGATGTATATTATAGGGAGCAAAAGACTTTTGCAGATTTCAATGAGCCCTAATTTAGTTGGGGAAATCATAATTCTTATATGAATATATAGACCTCGGGGTGGCAAAACCACCCAGATTTCTATTGGTCCAATAATGCAAGTACTCACATGGGACATCAAGACCTATTTGAATTTCAACAAGATAAGTCTAACTCATGGGATTTCAAATTGGACAAAATCATGGATAAACTAGTAGACATGGAAGAGACTGGAAGAGCAATTTGATCGAGTAATGGAAAATCATGTCTCTTCTATTCATAACCTGGAGATTCAAGTGAGACAGCTTTCACGTGAATTTTGTAAGAGAATTATGGAAGACTCTTTGAGCAATATGGAAATACAACCACGAGAGTAATATAAGCCTATCATACTTACAAATGGGGAAGAATAAGAAGAACCAGTGGAAGATCAAGCTGAACCCCATCTGATAGAAGGCCAAGAGATGAGGAAAGACGATGAAGAAAAAAATGCCAACCTTCCTTATTATCCACAAATTCTTGACATACCATGCTTAAACATCAAAAAAACTTGGGCAGATGTCCATGAAGAGAAGTTCATTATTCGGATTAGTGATAATCAAGTGACATTCAACATGAATGATGTATTAAAGAATCTAGACGGGGGTGACGCATTAAAAAAATGATGTGTTTAAATCTGTTAATGAACGAGAGGATGAAGAATAATTGACAATGGACATCAAGTTCAAAGAAGCTATAAAAGTCTTAGTTCGTGAAGTAAATAAATAAGAAGAAAAGGGAGTGACTAAGGAAGAATAATAGCAGCTCTCCCTTTTACTAAACAAACTGCTAAACTTAATAGAAGATTTAGAGAGTTTTTTTATTCCCTATTTATTGACAAATTTGTTAGTAAAAAGGACATTACCGAAATTATTTGGTTTTCTCAACTTTATCAATATTATCCTTCTGATTATTTTGCAATTTGCAGCTTACTTACTGGCTACAAAACTGATGTTGAATGAAAAAGGTAGAAGCAAGGTGCTTATAATTGATCTCGACTGAGCTTCCAAGGATGCAAAGTCAAGCTAATGACCCTAACTTAGCATGTTTAGTAATTCAATTTAAATTGTTATGCAGTTATGTTTGTTTTAAATTCTAAAATAAGTATTGAATGATTTGGAATGGTTTGGATTGCTAATTCTTTTACTCTCTTGAATCACTTATAAGATAGGGAAACACTCTTGATGTCTAGTAGATTTGGTCTCAACACTATCGCTATCACCACCTCTATCACCATAAATGGTTTCGTGTTTTAACCCTTTTATTTTTACTTTTTTATATTTTCTTCTTATATTTTTTTGTATAATATGTTTATTTTCCCTTGGTGTGTTTGTGTACCCTTCTCACATTGGGGACAATGTTGTTTAAGTGTGGAGAGGGTTGTGTGTTTTTACCTTGAGTGTGAATTTTGCATATTGTATGATAGTTTATTTAGGTTGCATGATGTGAATTGTATGAATGCGTCAATGGCTATATGCCTCAACTACTTCAGGTATGTTTGTCATTGAGGTTAACACTGTTTCTGATCACAACATCTGGGTATTTGATACT
>JANSVB020000155.1:165063-177559 GCA_025504935.2 Erythroxylum haughtii | reverse complement strand
AACACCAATATATCAGAATTTACAAAACAGATCATACTCATATAAATGTCGGGAAATGTCATGAATGCATGTACATAAATGTGCATGCGCAAAATGACTCATTCCTCTAAAATTAGAGGCCAATCATATGAACATATTACATATGCAATGTAACAACCTAGCATGTCCCAATTTACCAATATAACCTTCCCATCGGAGACGGGATGTTACAAGTTGTCCAAGTTATTCTTTTTTTATTCTAAATAACTTTTTATTTTAGAAACGGAACTACTCAAAAGATTACCTCTGTAGTCATCAATTGAAGGAGCTTTATATCTTAGATGGTTAGAGGCAATAACATCCATTATAGACTGGTAATAATATAACTAAACAACATTAAATGATATACATGCAGTATAACACTATCTAGACATTATCATGTTCACATTATGAGCTGCTTCTTTAAATTTTAAGGTATTATGAATTGAAAGTTGAGTTTCATGAGTTGTTTATAGAGCAAAATTTTAGACCCATGTCTTCTTCTCTTTCTCACATTAGTTGCAGCAATACCCTTTTATTGGGTAAGAATACTAGCTTCAATGTTGTCAGTATCATCCTAGCTACTGCAAAAAGAACTTCCATTATCAACTTCATAGTTTAGTCTTTGCCTTATTTCTTTTTCATTATGATATTTTTGAAGCTAAGTTTTTATCAGTCATTTCATATCATATCTAACTTTCTTACAAGGCTCCTTATCACATTTGATTCTAGTTAAATATTTCGTTAATTTGGTAATTCTCCAACTTAAAAATGTTTGTTATTACAAAAAAATAGTACAGCTTTTCATAGCAGGATCCAATTTAGCATGAGTCTAAGATGGATCTTCAAATCTTCCTGAAGATATTAAATTACTAGGAGTATATGAATTTTTCTTCATTTATCGATAATAGTAAATAAAGACATATGTCAAATTAAATTAATAACTTTATATCAAAAGTCAATTGCAATATGTAAAAGTTTATTTAAAACATATGAACTCTAAACTCTTTTTTACTAAGTTAGCATTTTTCTCTAAATAACACTTCTATCATTATATGTTTAACCTTGTGAAAAAAAAAGTTTATATAAGAACTTAAATAAGTAACTCTAGTATTTTTGGATCATTTACACAAACAAATAACAATCGGTTAAATTTTATAACGAGGACATGATTATGTCATGTCACCTCCTAATTAGTGATGGTGGCCCAAAATTAAAGATCAAGATGAATTTACTTTTTTATATGAAGTTAGAGGTGAAACTCCTAAATAAGGCATAAACTTTAAATTATCTTTATATACCTAATTAAAGAGAAGATTTATAAATTTAACTAACAAGGCTATTGAAATAAAACTAAGTATTAATGAACATTCCTTGGATAGGATCTATAATATTATTACTTTTACTTAGTTTAAAGAAGCAATTTTCCAATTTAATAAAAAATGCATAACTCAAGTTCAAGTCTCAATATATTTTCAGTACACAAGCAGTGGGTGAGGATTGAGGGTGGTGATGACTAGCTAGAGGATTGTGGAGGGCTACCGGTGACATGTTGGAGTTTGAACTTCGGACAGTGCCTGGCAGTGAGTGACGAGTTAGAGAGTGGCTGCCCAATGAGAAAGGAGTGAGAATTGAGAGACAAAGAGGGAGGAAGACAATGAGAGAGGAAGGATAGACAACAACAATAGCTGGTAAGTGAGTAGGTGGGCAGAAAAACTAAGGTCATTCAAACGTTGGCTCCTTTTTTTATTTTCAATTTAATCGCCTTATTTTTCTTAAATTACAGTCATTATCTAATAAATGCTAGAATTTTGTGTACCAATCACTATTTATTTCTAGTACGGTACTAATATTTTTATTTGTACCGTACAAGAAATAAAGAAATGTATTGTGATTTTATTTATTTTAATATACTCAAAAGAAAATTTAATATATCCTATTTTGTAATTGAATATTAAGTATTTATATAAATATCACTAAATCTGAAATAGTTAATTATATGATAATTTATATTAGGTATTGAATGAAATTACAACTTTGAGCACATGACAATGTATGGCATGTTTAATGTTTATATTCTCACCTGACAACAATGTATGGCATGTTTAATGTTTATATTCTCACCTGACAAACGTTATTCTGGTGGCAAACAAAGAAGAAAGAAACCCTTCTGGTTCTGCCGGATTCTGACGGAACTGTGCGTTGCCGTTTGGATTCATGGGATCGATGGCTTCTCGTTGAGCTTCTGTGTTGAAGTACCTGCAAAACAAAGAAGGCACGTCGGGGGTTAGTTCCCGATTAGCCCCTCCGATGCTCAAGTAAGTCTTCTGGTGAAAGTGGGGTAGCCGAAAGGCAAAGATTACTAGGGTTATGAGTTGCGTACCTTTGTTACGGTAGGATTATACCTTATATATGGAGCAATAACTAGGTTTAGGTCTTTACGTGTGCATGAGAGTCTTTCACATACGGACGGGCTTAGGAGAGCGCAGATCGGACCTGGGCTGGACATAGCCATTGGGTATGAGACTGATCTTTGAAGGATCGACCGGTCGGCCCTCGGGCCGAGCATGGCCGGCCCGACCACCTTCTATGTAAAGGATTGAACTTTTGAGCATGAAATGACATAAGCATAATAGATATAATGGTTCCTTGGATTAAGCCATACATAAGCATAATAGATATAATGGTTCGTTGGATTAAGCCATACGCACCTTCATGTTATTCCTTTAAAATTGAATGGATGTTGACTTGGTTGAGAAGAAGGAAAGCTTAGCTTATGATTGGAAGCTAGAGTCAACCTCCCACTATAAACTTATCCCTTAATCCTTCCTAGTGCTCTTGATTTGTATGTTCAAACAAAGCAAACCCTTATCATTCTGCCTGTGGTAATATTGTACCACATAAAATAAAACCTGAAAATTAAAGTCAAAACAAAAGCAAAGCCTTAAGTTCGTCCAATTAATTTGTGAAGCTTTCAACCATCTTAAATTTTTTGTCCAGCAATTTTATTTAAAGATATAATTTTAATTTATTTATTTATTGTAAAAATGTTTTTGATTTAATTTTTGTAATGTTTACTTAAAAATAGCATTAAAAGTTATGTACAATTCTCATTGGATGCGGCTAACAATATTCCTTGGACACAAGTACGGCTCTAAAGTATAACATCCAATGCGGAGTGACCAAGCAGTGAAGTCACTTGGAGCACTTTTGTTTTTTAACATGGGAGTGGAGTGCTTCTGAAAAGAGCACACTGATTACTGAAACTGTTTAAGAAGAAAAGTTAGCAAAAAGAAGAAATCGTGGATGTGAGGCTTCCCTTTGCAACAAAGAAGAGAGTAGGAATCAGCATGTTCTTTCTTTTTGTTGAGGATAAAGATGTACACGTCTCTTTCCTTTTCAAGTTTCAAACCACTGACGTAAGCATTTTTGTAGTTTTTTTTTAATTAAATTATGATAAGACAATCTAAGCCCAATTAACTTCATCCAATACTAGATAATAACGCAAGCTTTAGCCAATCTTTTCAGAAATCCTTTTGTTTTGGTTCTTTGTCTTAGTGAATGGTTTTAAAACCCCAATTTTTAAAACTTGACAAGTTGTAAGTGTTAGCTAAAAGTTTATGTTTGGTTCTTTGTCTTAGTGAATGGTTTTAAAACCCCAAGTTTTAAAACTTAACAAGTTGTAAGTGTTTGCTAAAATTTTATTTTTAACTATTTTGATGATAACTTTATAATATTTCAAAATTAAAATTGAATTTATTTTTTTATACAAACAATGATACAATTATTAAAAGGAAATAAAATTATAAGATAATTGCTTCTTCTTTTTTACAGGAACTCTCTTTATGAACTTACCTAATTAAAAATGGTTTCATGATATTCGGAAAGATCTTATTAATTCAAATAATTAGCTTCGAAAACCTTGACAGAACCTTTATCTTAACGTGATGATATCAAAGATTAAGCAATGACTAGTTAAAAAAACGTCTACTTAATGAAGAGTCACTGTATTTTGCGATAGACATAGAGATTTGTGAAATACCTTAGCATCATCAATATTCTTGAAACTTATATCAAATTCTGTCCTTTAAAAAGTGAAATCATTCTATTGAGAGAGATTGTTAAATCCTTTATACATTTCTTGTTGAGATCGTGTAGAGGTTTGTTAAATACTACGAGTATGAAAGGTTGAAGAACTTTGAAAAATATGTACTTATGAGCTTGAAGAGGCCCATGAAAACTTACTACTTGAATTCTATAGTGAAATACTCAAGTTAAATACTTGGAGACTGGACATAAGTTTTGTTATAAGTCGAATGTGTTATTTTTTTTTCTCTTCCTAGCTTTTAAATTTCGACATTATAGGTTTATATTTTCAAAAGATTCCTTCAATTTTAGCTTTTAAATTTCGGCATTATAAGTTTATATTTTCAAAAGGTTCCTTCAGTTTTACAATAGACTCCTTCTGTTTTTATATTGCAAGAAGTTCCTTTCATTTTTAAGTGTTAACAAGCTCTTATCAATTATCATACTCCTTTTATTTTGAGCGTTAATAGACCCCAATTGATTAATAGGATATTTTCTTTTTTAGTATTAGTAGACTCCTATCAATTAACAAGCTCTTTCCTTTTGAGCCCTAACAGACTCCTTTCTATTGATCGGCTCCTTTTGTTTTCAATGTTAATAGGAACTTTTTGAAAATTGATAGGACCCTTCTATCTATAGACTTATTTCGTTTAAGAGGATATTATCAATTTTGAAGTATCTTGCAATTTTTTAACACACAATTCACCCCCTCTTGTGTGTGTTTGCTTTCTCATTTGGTATTAGAGCTAGGTTTCAAATTTATTATATTTTACAACATATGATAGATCATGGCAAACAATTTGAGAAGCCTTGAGGGATAATCCATCTCAAAGCCTCCTTATTTCAATGGAAGCAACTACTCCTACTGGAAAGAGAGAATGACTATTTATCTTCAATGTATAGATATCAAAATCTACCAAGGTATCAAAATTGGAACCACATCTCTTGCTACTGACGGTATAGAAGTGTAGACTGATGCTGATAAAAGAAATGCCAAACTGAATGTCAAAGTAAGACATTATTTGATATGTATACTATCTGTTAAGTCAAGAAGACATCACTTCTATTAATTTTGATGGTAATCAAATAATAATAATCTTAGAAGTGTGTGAATTGTTTTGATAAGTTTGTTAAGTGCGCAGAAAAATGTAAATGACACAAAGTCAAACCCAAAAGATGCATAGTCAACACTAGAAGATATAGAACCAAAAGATGCGACATAATTATAGAAGATACATGTCGACACTAGAAGAAGCATGATAATAGAAGAAGCACGATACTAGAAGAAGCGTGATAACAGAAGAAGCCATACCAGACGAAGTGACACTAGAAGAAGTGTAGTACCAAGCGAAGAAGAAGAAAACCATTCTAGAATGTCAGTCAGTTGGTTAGTTGGAGTTAGTTATAGGAATCAACTAATAATGGTTTCTAGAAGATTCAAGAAACAGTTTCTCAAGAAGACGGTTGAAGACTTAGGCTATAAATACTAGTTCTAGTCATAAACTAAATAATGTTTTTACAAGAGAGAAAATCTAATTGTACAATACTTAGAGAAATGCTGTATTCAAAGTACGAAAGAAAGAGAGCAAATACATCTGTAACATGAAGCTCAAAAATATCTTTTCTAGAGAGAGAAAGAAAGGCTAGAGCTTGGAGAGGCTAAGAAAGTAGATAAAGAATACTTTGTGAGAGAGACCTGAAGAGGTTCTGTCAGTGTAGAAAGAGTATATACACTTCAGTCAATTAAGTGTAAGGGGATATAACCAAATTAACAAATATTTATAAGGAACTGGAGAATGTTGTCAGTAGAATGGGGATCTTAGAAGTTAAATATGTTGGTAGTCTCTTCACTTGGAGCAATAAATGGTATGGAAGATGCTTAATCTAGAAAATATTGGGTAGGAATATGATAAATCAGATATGGATGAAGATGTTTCCTAGTTCATTTGGATATTTTAGGAACCATTTATGCTCTGATCACTTCTTAATATAGTTATAGAATTTTAGTCCTTCAGGTCCTTCAAACTCCCTTTTCAGATTCTTCAAATGCTTGCTAAGAAGATGGCTTTAAGGAATAGGTGAGAGAGCTTTATGATGTAAATATTCCAGGGTGTAAAACTTTCCAACTAATAAGGAAGCTTAAAGTGGTTAAATTAAAATTGAAAACATTCCTAAAAGAAGGAGGCCTCCCAACTACTTCTAGAATACAAAATAAAAAAGAATTTTTTGAGGAAAGCCTAAGAAGACTACTATCAAGACCCTAAAAAATAGAAGCTTACAATGGAAGAAAAGTAGATACTAGAATCAAACTCTACAAGAACATAATGCTCTATTAATATAGAAGGTAAAAATCAAGTGGATTAAGGAGGGTGAATCTAATACTAGGTTTTTTCATAAATCTATTCATGCTAGGAGAACACCAATAAAATAAAATTTATTATGGATGATGAAGGTAAATTGCATACAAATAAAAGTAAAATAGAGGAGATGGTGGTTAATTATTACAGTGATCTATTGGGTTCAAACCATGTAAGCTCAATGTGTAAGGAGGGCTTGATGTCTCACATTAGTATTCCAAATGAACTCTCCAGAAGGCAAAAGAGAATCTTATGCCATTAGAACTTCACATGCTATTAATGGAGAATACGATGCTCGAGAGCCCTCCTATCTTTGTATTTAACATAGCTCTACTCTTGTTTACCTCTCTCCAGCTTCTGATCTCCCTCCTCCCTTTTAACTTTTATATTTCTCTTTATGGTTAGTCCTCAATCTTTTCTTAGACTCTTTAACTAGCTAACTCTTACCCCCTCAACAAACAATTTACTTACATTTGAACAACTTACTCCAACTAGATATAAATGCTCCTTCCACAAGGCTTTTCCTAAACTGAACTCACTAAGTACACCATTTTTAATACAAAACTATCTTGTTTCCAGTTCTGGAAAGTCTAACCTTTCTAAACCTAGCTCTAGAAAGTTTCCCCAATTTGCTCTCTCGCTCAAAAATTAGCTTTATAGCTCTCTCTCTAGAAACTCCCACTCCTCTACTCTTAGCAGTCCTGACCCTTCTAACCATGTTCAGAGAACCGCTATATGCTCTATAGATGTAACATACCACACATATAGAACATATACCGACATTCCAGAGAATATCTGAGCACATATCCCATGGAAGCAGCATATTAAAGTAGTCACATCAACTTATCATGGCATCATATAAAACATAAGCGTTTCAAAGAACTAGGTTTTCTAATTTCATTCATTGTCATAAACTTACATTGTCATTACATTCTATAACCCATGTATTTACATTACCAAACATCTGAGATTGTTTGCATTTAATTCACAAACATAAACTTTCATTACACTTAAAATTCATGTTTATAATATATATAACATGTGAAAGTTTGCAGCTTTAACAACGTGTATAACATAAAATTGGGTACTAGACCAAAATAATCTAACTAGACACTTCAGAATCAACTGACTAGACCTTTGAGCCCTTCTTGGTTCCAAAACAGACAATACTAGGCTGCTACTAGATTGCCTTAAAAGTTAAGTTACCTTAGTACCTGAAAATTAATGTTGCAATTTTGATGAGTTTGCGAACTCAGTGAGTGAACCATCAACGATGTGCTCACTCATGTCAAAACACAAATATCATGAGTATAGAACCAATTTCACGAATATATCACATTATTCAAAATAAATTTTCATTTATCACATCACTCATCTTTAGCATTCATATCGTCGACAGATACATAAATATTTCATATCTCTATTCAACACAAATCAATGGTTCTTTCCAATCATTTTTAGAATATATGTAAGGATATGTATATGCAAATGCACATGAGACTCCACTTCCATTTTTATTTTTGTTGTGACTGAGTGCCTATTTAAAGGCCTCGTATCTATTGTAGATATCAGACTCATTTTAGATACTATCCCATACCTATTGTGGATACCAGGCTCATTAATCGTTGAGCCTGTGGATTTGTGTGCACATCTCTGAGCTTAAAGCTATTTTGACGTTGGCCGCTCTAGTCACAACTCCTTTGTATGAATATGCATATTCATGTAATGAATTACAACATTTTAACATAATGTATCTTCAATCACTTTCAGTTAAGAAACACGTTCAATTGCCATAATTCATCGGATCTATGTTCAAAATTCAACATATAATTAAGAATTCATTTTCCTTATTCATATTCAAATCACAAAAACTCCTAATACAGTCCCGAATATTAAATTCCTTGGATAATTAATTATCTAGAGTCATCAATTTCACAATATCAATATCAAATCAATATAGAAAAATAAAGTTTAATCAAAACATTATGAACACAAAACACTTCTAAATCGAGGTCACACATCTAGGATACTCATTGCCTTGACGATTCGATAATATATGGATGATGATGATCTACTTGAGTGTCTATATCATGCAGTACACACATGTTTACACATCATTAACTTATTTAATCAAATGAATACTCAATCATATACATGTAGATATGTCATGTTTAATGTATGCTCAATTGACTATTTCGGGTATGTATCCTTATTCACAAGTCTTGATCATTCATTCATTATAACTTGTATTTAACTTGTTTAAAATTAGATTTATACCTTAAGTAAGTTTGATCACTCTCAATTCATCAATCATACGATCACCAATCCTTTTCTAATGCTTTATATTCACATAATTTTCCAATTCTCATTCATTTATGGATAAATTCACATTATTCACATCGTTTGAATCACATTGGCACTCACGGGAACATCATTATATCATTAACAACTCATAATTCCCAAATTCATATGCATTGATATCAAACAATCCATTCCTTGAATTATACATCCTTTAAGAACCTAAACTCGTCAAACACTTAATTAATTGATTCAACATCAAACTAAACTCATTTTAAGCCTCAATCAAGTCTAATTACACCAATCTATAATGTCTTATCCTTATATGATTTAACAAGAACACAAAACACAAATTTCCCTCTCTACCAAGCATTTCCATGATCATGGAAAGAAACCATACAATTCCCACGATTGTGGGATATGTGAACTGAAAATTTCACCTTCATCTCTTGAACTTTTCTTCCCAAATTTGACACCTTTATGATAGTTCATCAATTTCACCTCAATTTATGCCTTAAAAACACTTCAATTCCTCATCAATTCATCCTTAAAACAATCTATAACTTAGGGCTTCCAAACATCAAGAACAAAACCAATTCACTCATCAAGTTTCAAGCACATCTCATCGTCAACCCTATATGCAATTCATCTCAATTCACCCCTAATTAATCTGCATGTATGTTATGCTCATATATAGCATAATAAGGCAACCAATTACTTACTTGCTCAACCCAAACTATCCTCAATTAACAAGCTAAGCAAGCCTCTCTAGCATTCAAACATACTCCAAGAACAAAGTGGAATTAGAAGGTTTTCTAGATACAATATGAAGGCTATGAAATTTGACAAAATTTAAGATTTTTGGGAGTGTGTGTAGGGATGTCGTTGGTGAGGAGATGAAGGAGAGGACATAAGAACAAAAACATGAAGAAAGATGGTCTTTCAAGTGTGAAATTCATGGGTTACAAATGCATGGTGGAGAGGTGGGAGACATGTCTTGCCACTTGATAAATGGTGAGCCAAGTCATGTGTCTTCCTCTTACATTACCAATTGTCAATCCATAACTAGTCCATTTGTTACTTAATCACTAGGCCATATGTCATACAACTATACCACCATTTGTCACTCATTTATTCAAGCTATTTGTCACTTTATTAATAATGCCACATGTCACCATTTCATAGGCTCATTCAACCTATAATCCTATGTATCATTTTATCTTGTCCTTTAATATTTTTCTTAGACTAAATGCAGATATCGCCTTATCCATCACTCAATTGTAACAATAAATTCCCAATTAACTAATTATAATCCCTCCAAAACAAAATTCAAGACATAATCAACACACAGTTACATCATAATCATTTAAGATCTTTCATACCCTGGGATATATCAAATGATTGCATACTATTTTTACAATGTTTCTGAATTATGGTTCATATATGTATGCAAATATAATACATGCAAATGTAATGCACTTCATATATTCTCATAGAATATGATTATGTAGCTAGCCTAAACACTTTATCGTGATTTGTTGAGTAGAAGGTTCTAAAGAAAATTAAGCAAATAGAATGAAAAGTAAACTAATTTAATTGGAAGAAAAGAACAATTTGATCAATCGATGTGGGGAACTCTTAAGAAATTAACTTCACTAATTTAATCTCCTATACATGACTAAGGAGAATTATTTAGATAATTGTGTTGGGACCCGATTTTGGAACTGGACCCTAATCGAAAAAACGGAAAACGGAACAACAAAGTGGCGGAACAAATCCAAAGAAAATGTGTGCGGAAGCAAACAAAAGAAATCAAATCCGAAAGAATGGATCCTAAAGCGAAACTAATCGAAAGCAAATCGAAAACGAATCGAAACCTAATGCGGAAAGCCAAAAGCGGAATCAGAAATCCAAAATTCAAAGTGCGGAAGAAAAAGGAAACGAAAACTCGGAATCACAAAGCGAAAACAAATCCAAAGCGAAAATCGAATTTGGTTTGGACTCAAAGCAAACAAAACCGCTTAAGAACAAAACTTAACTCCGACATCCGAAAACGAATATGTTAGAAGAATATCGCGTTGGACACCTTAAGACATCTAATCTAAGCCAATCAAATGAGGTATAAATTTTTTTCTTTTTCATTTTATTCATCTTTATTCAAAGCAATACACTTTTCCATTTGAAAATTCATCCTCAATCACAAACTCAATTTATAAGATCCTTCTTATACATACCTATCTCATAATTCATCTTTTAACCAATTCTTATTTTTCTTTTGCCATAAAAACAATCACATATGTCCATATACTATCAATTCAAACATAACAAGCACTTCTATATTCCAGCTCAATCAACACAATTCATCGGACCTCCTGTCCGGAATCCCAACACAAATCAACTCATACATAATCAAAGCACTTTAATAATTCTCAAACATCAGTATCATCGGACCTCCTGTCCGGAACCCATATCACATTCATCCATATCCAAATTACATTCATATCTCAATTCAATACACAAACTCATAATTCATATACATGATGAAATAAATTCTTACAAAATATTAATGACATTTCCAAGCCATAAACATCACCGATATCAATAATCCGAAATACAAAATATACAACTCTTGAATACACTAGATACAAAAGTCACAAAAATCTCCACCATACTCGACATAAGCCTAAAATCTTATTTT
Source organism: Erythroxylum haughtii (assembly GCA_025504935.2). Taxonomy (NCBI): domain Eukaryota; kingdom Viridiplantae; phylum Streptophyta; class Magnoliopsida; order Malpighiales; family Erythroxylaceae; genus Erythroxylum; species Erythroxylum haughtii. Next base: position 166,102 of record JANSVB020000155.1, on the reverse strand, counting down.
TACAAAATCTAACTTCAAAAACATCATAAACAAACATAACGGACGAACGTCTTGACTTTCTTTCATCCGATCTCCTTCTTGAAACCTGGAGATGGGGATGATGGGGATGAAAAAGGGTGAGCTTTACAGCTTATGAATAACATATTTATAAACGAACAATAAGCAAAAACATTTTCAAAACTCATTTTCAGTTTGTAATATTTCACGGTAGGAAAAATCATCAAATATTTATTTCTCAAAATTTCTCAATTTTTCAAAACATTCATGAATAATTCAAAACATGAATGCACCACAAATACAAACGAAATCACATTTATTAATAGAAACAAAACACTTAACACATCAGAAATGGTTTGGGTCGGTCCAGAAACAGAACGTACTACACATTCCCGCATAGCGGTCATATGTAGCCATGAACAGAACGTACTACACCTTTCCGCATAGCGGTCCAATGTAGCCGTGAACTTATGGGAGTCCTTAAAAGGAACTCCAATGCCGCTAACAGGTAGGACAAGTGCACTTGACCATCTTATGGGACCTAACCAAACCCATATAACAAACATTTCATGCTTGAAAATCGGATTGCCCGAAGGCATATTTCTAAAACTTAGTTTTCATATCATATCATATTCAAACATAATGTCATTCATAAAGTCACAATATCACACAAATTCACATATCAAATTCTCAATCATAATTCAAACAAAAATCCCATTCACATTGCACATTCATCATCTAAAATTCATATGGCAATTTCACATTCATTCAAAAACAATGAAATCATCAATTGAAGACATTTCTCAAATTATTCAAAAAAATGCATTTTGCAATTGCAGCAATTTATCCAATCATTCGAAAATAATGAATTTGCAATTATTTTATCTTCTTCTTGATTTTTCGAAAACATAAACAATAAATTTGCAAATCATTTCTCTTCTTGATTTTTCGAAAACTTATAATTAGCTTATAATTCAAAATATAAACATGGTACCCACCTCATTTCCATGCTTGGAACTTGTTCAAAGCCTCAATTTCTCCA
>JANSVB020000155.1:80101-90438 GCA_025504935.2 Erythroxylum haughtii | reverse complement strand
GGATGGATCCTAGATCATTAGTGGAACTTCATGTTCTATGGATGATTAGCTGCATTGAAAAATTAGGTCAATTGGGATATGACTTGAACCTCGAGTTGAGCATTGATTTAGTGCTCCAATCTCTTACCCTGAGTTTTTCTCAATTTATTATGAACTTTCACATGAACAAAAAGGAAATTTGATTTGTTGAATTACTCAACATGATCAAGACTGATGAGGGATGCCTTAAGAAGGAATCTAGTTCTGTTCTTATTGTTAGCTCTTCTTCTTCCAAGAATAAGGGTAAGAACCTTAAGAAGAAGAAGAAGAACAAGAACCAAAAGACTTTTGCTAAAGTAGCAAAGCCAGCAAGTGATGTCAAGAAGAAGAATGACAAGGGCATCTGTTTCTATTGTGGTGTAGCTGGACATTGGAACAGGAATTGCAAAGCCTATCTTGCTAGCTTTAAGGAAAAGAAGTTAAGCGTAACTTCAACTTCATGTTTGTTTATGATTGAAATCAATCTTTCTACTTCTGTATCTCAATCTTGGGTATTAGACACCAGATGTGGTTCTCACATTTGTAACAATGTGCAGGTATTGACAGATAGTAGAATGTTGAGAAAAGGCAAAGTGGACTTACAAGTTAGTAATGGAGCAAGAGTTGCTACATTAGCTATTGGAACTTGTAGTTTAACTTTGCCTTCTAGTCTTATACTTGAACTAAATAATTTTTATTATGTTCCTATCATCATAGGAAACATTATTTAGATTCCATGTTCGGATATGAATGGATTTGTTTTCAATATTAAGAATAACAGTTTTTCTTTTTATAAAGATGATATTTATTATGGATCTGGTATGCTTACAATTGATTTGTATGAATTAGATCTTAAAAGACCAATTCTTCAAATAAATAACAAGAAAACAGAGGCTAAGTGACCAAAATCCTTCTTATTTATGGCATTATAGGTTAGGTCATATTAATGAAACAAAAATCACAAAGTTACATAAAGAAGGATATTTAGATTCTTTCGATTATGAATCATATGAACCTTATGAATCTTTTTTAAAGGGTAAAATGACCAAACTTCTCTTTAGTGGAAAGGGACAACATGCTAATAAGTTGTTAGAGCTTATATATTTAGATGTATCTGGCCCTATGTCTACTCAAGCTAGAGATGGATTTTCATATTTCATAACATTTACAGATGACCATTTTAGATATAGTTGTGTATATTTAATGAAATACAAGTCTGAAGCATTTGAAAAATTCAAAAAATTTAGACTTGAAGTAGAGAAACAAATTGATAAGAGTATTAAGACACTTAGATCTAATCGAGGTGCCGAGTACTTGGACCATGAGTTTCTTAGTTAGTTAAAAGAGAATGGAATTCTCTCAATGGACTCCACCTAAAACTCCACAAAAAAATGGGGTTTTTAAAAGAAAAAATTATACTTTATTAGATATTGTACATTCCATGATGAACTATGTAGTTCTTACATTTTCATTTTGGGGATATGCTTATAACATCGTTACTTACATATTGAGTAGAGTTCCATCCAAAACCGTTAACAAGACTCCATAATAGATATCGATTGATAAAAGACCAAGGTTGTCACACTTAAAAATTTGGTGATGTGTGTGAAGCATGTAATGTCTGATAAGTTTGAAGCTAAGTGATAAATGCATGTTTGTGGGGTATCCAAAAGAAAGTTTTGGATATCAATTTTATCACCCTCTTAAGCAAAAGGTGTTTATCTCAAGACATGCTATATTCTTAGAAAGAGAATTTATTGTTAAAGAAAGTAATGGGAGTGATGTGGATTTAGAGAAGTTTAAGAACCACAATCACACATCCAAATGGAACAAGAACTACAAGTTGATACATTAAAGGTCCAATCAATGGTTTAAGAAACACATAGTCCGTGATAGTCTAGAAGGGTATGTCATCCTCCTGTTATATTAGATCTATATGTTGAAAAAGGAAGTGATGATGCTTCACTTATGAATGACGAACCTACTTATTTTAAGGAAGCAATGTCAGACATCGATTCTTTAAAATGGCAAGAAGCCATGAAATCTGAAATGGAATCCATGCACACTAACCAAGTATGGTCTTTGGTGGATGCACCTAAAGGTATAGTACCTATTAGGTGCAAATGAATTTTTAAGAGAAAAATTGACATAGATGGAAATGTACATACGTACAAAGCAAGGTTAGTGATGAAAGGTTATAGACAAAAACAAGGAGTTGATTTTGATGAAAATTTTTTGCCAAATGAATGTCAAAACAATATTTCTCAATGGGAATTTGCAAGAGGATGTGTATTTGATACAACCTGAAGGTTTTGAATCCAAAGAATTTCCTAATCAAGTATACAAGTTGTAAAGGCCATATATGGACTGAAGCAAGCATCACTGAGTTGGAAAATCCATTTTGATAAAAAAATCATATAAAACAATCAAAGAGTTTGGTTTTATAAAAAATGTGGATGAACCTTGTGTTTACAAGAAGGTAAGTGGGAGTGCAGTCATTTTCTTAGTGCTTTATATGAATGACATATTGCTCATTGAAAATGACATTTCAATGCTCCAAAATGTTAAGATATGGTTATCCAAGAATTTTTCCATGAAGGATATGGGAGAAGCAGCTTATATACTAGGTATAAAGATCTATAGAGACAGATCAAAGAGGTTGCTTAGTTTGTCCCAATCCTTATACATAGACAAAGTGTTAAAGAGGTTTAACATAGAAAATTTCAAAAGGGGATTCTTACCTACTTCGCATGGGATTTCTCTTTCCAAGAGCATATGTCCTAAGACACAAGAAGAAAGAGATAGAACGAATGGTGTTCCATATGCTTCGGCTATTTGATTGATCATGTATACGATGCTATGCACAAGACCAGATGTTGCTTATACTTTGAGCATAATAAGCAATGAGGGTCATTGGACAACTGTTAAAAACATCTTAAAGTACTTGAAAAGGAAGCAGAGTATATTGCAATCTCTGAGGCAACAAAGGAAGCAGTTTGGATCAAGAAGTTCATTATTGAACTTGAAGTGGTTCCTAACATTGTTGAGCCGATAGTAGTGTACTGCACAACAATGGTGTTATTGCACAAGTGAAGGAACCAAGATCTTATCAAGGATCCATGAATATACTCAGGAAGTTTCATCTGATCCGAGAGATAGTAAAATGGAAGGACATCCAGATGGAGCGAGTTCTCATTGAATAGAATCTAGCAGATCCTCTCACTAAGACATTATCTCAAAATAGACATGATAGACATATGGATGGCTATGGTATTTGATACATTGGCAATTGACTTTAGTGCAAGTGAGAGATTGTTGGTTTATGCCCTTACAACTAATTTTGGTTGTATATTTGTTTGTATAAATTTTGTTTTATTCAATAAAAGGCTTTCTTTATCTTTGTGAATTTGTGAATTATTTAATTATTAATCATAAAGTTAAAATCCCTAGAATAATTATTATGGAATTAGAAATTATAATGTGATTATAATCATGATATTCAAATTGCATTTTGTATTATTCCTAAAATGTTCTTAGTCATAGTTTCATTAAGACAGGGTATTGATGAAATGATACTAGTTTCATCAAGATTGGGTATTGATAAAATGGTTAGACTAGCATATATTTGTTTCATTCTTATGAAGAAAGTAATCAATCTCATAAATTAAAGTGTGGAGATATTTAAACAAATATGTGAGTGCTTATTAGATAATAAGTTCATTGAATTGATCCAATCATGAGAATCCCGAATGGAGCATTACTTGTGCGTCTGTGGATTAGCTCATTATGATGATTGAATAATTGATCGTTAGACTTGGGATTACCAAAGTTATCTCATGTAAGAATTACTATGTTTTGATGTTACTTATGTTCTATTCTTAGGATAGTTCAATTCAGTAGTTACTGGATATAGTATGAACTATGTAGAGATAGTTGAGTAAATCAATAAAGAATTCATTATCCTAAAGTAATTAGGAAGAATGTTCTGTTGTTCTTGATTAGTAATAATTTTGGGAATCTCTTATCAGAGTAAATTGAAATTTGGAAAAGTTGTTTTCAAATATCAATTATAAATAATTTACTAATTAGCAAGAACGAACATGATTGTATTATTTAGAGTAAACACTAATTTCATACTCTAGTTCAAATTGAATATCAGATGACAAAATGATTAATTTATACATTACAATCATGCATAGACAGGTTAAGTCAAACTACTTTAATATTCCTAATATTTGGATAGTCATGACATGTTGCTAAACGTCAATCATGATATATGATTATAAATTATTTAATTAAGGAATTAAAGATAAATTAAAAGGAGTTTTAATTTATCTGATTCTAATTATATTCTAATTTATAATCATAATCATTATATTAGGAACCTAATGCGTTACACATAAAAGGTCTATAAACGAGAAAGTGAAATTTGAATTAAGTTGGACTTAATTGAAAAAGTTTTGAAAACTTTAAAGGTCAATATGTGATATTTGATCTTATAAAAATTACTTCATAATTATAATTAAAGTTTGAATTTAGTTGTAATTTTAATAAAATCCAAGACATGAAAAATAAGATTTTTATATAAAAGAAAAAATTAGAAAAAAATGGAGACTAGCACTTCTTATATTTTTTTCTCTCGAATTAGATTTGGATTTTCTATGAATAGATCTATGAATACCATTAAAGGCTAGATGATTGAATGGCTTGGGATTGAAAATTTTAAAGAAATAGAAAATTATAACACAAAATCGAAATAAGTTAGTAGAGATTTGTCAATTTCTTGTTTTATGTTTCTAATTAAATTATGATAAAGTTGATTCTATGAAAAAAAAAATTATATTATTTCTGCTGTACTAAGATTTGATCTTGTGTTATTTTTCCAACATTATTAACATCCATTTGATACAACTCCTAACCTCATGCAATTACCACTAAAAAAAAACTTGAAATGTCATAAACTTAGCAACCAGACACAAATGTACCGTGAAAGTCAAGACCTTCAATCTGGTCGAAACCCTTGCCCACCAATCGTACCTAGCCTGTATATTTTCAACCACCAATCGTACCTAGCCTGTGTATCTCAACTATTGTCTCGGTCTTTTATCCCATCATCCATATCATTACTACAAGTAATAAAATCATATTTTGTTCAGTAAAAATAACAACTAATTTTGAAGTGAACGTGACTTCTGCGGTCGCCTAATTTCCTGGAAATTGCGATAACAAAAACAAGGACGACTTTTTACTCTTTCCGAAGTACTACCAGCAAGAAGCTTGAGTTGTTGTGCTGCTGGTGCGTGGAACGGTTCTTCTATACTTGTAGCATGTTGTACAGACATTTTGTTTCACTTGCTCTTGAAATTTCTTGAACAGTACTCTTCGCTCAGCAAGTCTTTCGGTCAATGGTTGTGTAACGGGACTTTGAAGCCTGCGTACACTCGCTTCTTCCAAATTCTTACGCATGTTCTATTTCTACCACTGGCCCCGAAGTTACTTCATTCAACATATACTATTTTTATTAAATTAAGTCATATATTCATATATTCATTGTATTAGATATCCCATACATAAAGTAATAAATTCCAGCTTCAAGAAGTGCTGATGGAATCATTGGGATAGCCTTTGCCTTTTCAAACGGTATTAAAGTAAGCTACACGAATAAAGTAGGATAACGTTTCCTAGAAGCCGAAAGACAAAGACCCAGTGCCAATTGCATAATTGACTGAAAACTTACATGCAAATAAATTAAAATAATTAAATTCAAATAGATCCTCATATTTCAACTTATTTATAGTTAATAGGCAAATCACACTCTGTAAGCCTCTTGACTTAAAGCACCTGATATAGAAAATTCCATCCAACCTAGAATATGTCGCAATAGTATGTAATAAAAAATAGATCAGAAGATAAGATTAATTGTTTTCCGTCTTTCTTTATACTATAAATATTGACACACTTTAAATTGAATTTTTAATATTGACTTTAAGTCGTTGGTCATAAAAGTCGATTGTTCAAGCTATTAATTATTAGCTGCCCCTTTGTAAAGATGACATAATAATAATGAGTTGAAGGAATGTGGTGAACACAGACTTGTCTTGAGGCAACTTTGTCTCGGACGAAGTGAAAGTTGATTTCAATGTGCTTTGTATGTTGATGCTGGACTAGATTGGAAGGCTTGTAGACAAAAGTAATGTTGTCACAGTAAAACTAAGTAACTTTAGGGAGAGGTTAGTGAGGCTCAATCATTAGATTACAAAATAAGAAATTCTCTGTAATTGCATTAGCAACAACTATATACTTAGCTTCGGCACTAAAACAAGAGGTGTTGCTTTGGCGCTTAGAAGACCAAGAAGTCAAATTATCTCTAAGAAAGACACGATAGCTAGATGTGGATCAACGAGAATCAGGACTCAATCAGAATCAGTATGCCACAAGAGCATCAGTAGTTGAGGGACAGAGCTATAAGCCATGGTCCACGGCGCCTAAGAGATAGCGTAAGATACACTTTAGAGCGTGAAAGTGGGGTTTCTCGTACATCATGCATGAAAAGACATATTTGATGTACGACATATGTAATGTTAGGTCGAGTGAATCTCCAGTATTGTAAAGCCATAACTAGGTTGCGACAGAGAGCAAGATCTTCAACTGGTATATCGTTAGTGGCTGAGAGCTTGGCTCGAGTGTCGACAAGAGTGGTTGATAGATTGCATAATGACATGTTGACTTTATGGACGATCTTTTGTGCATACTTATTTTGTGAGAGAAAAAGACCCTTTTGGTGCGATTGACTGAGATATCTAGTAAGTAATGAAGAGGCCTAAATCAGACATAGAAAATTCAATAGTGAGAGCTTGAATGATATCCTGAAGCAACCCAGTAAAAGAGATTGCGATAACCATGCCATCCACACAAGTATAAGAATGGCAAAGTCATTGCCATGATGATATACAAACGAGGAATATCGAACTTGCAGCTGTGAAAACTCAAATGTAGAGATGTAACCAACAAACCATTGATACCATGATCAGGAAGTCTATTTGAAGCCATATAAAGCTTTTTTTAAGGCAATAAGCATGATCAGGATGATGCTTATAATAAACTGTCTCATCTAGATAATCGTAAAGAAAGATATTCTTGACATACAGTTGATGAATGGGCCAAGAACGTGATAGAGTTAGAGTTAGACTAAGAATGTTATGATAGGCTTGATCACAGGGATAAATGTCTTATTTTAATCAATGCCTAGTTGTTGGGTAAAACCACAAACAACCCAACCTACCTTGTGATGCTCAAGGGAACCATCAGATCAAAACTTGTGTCGGTATATCAGTTTACCTGTAAAAATATTCACAATAGGGGGATAAGGAACAATGTCCCAATATTTATTTTTAATCAAATCATTATATTCATCAAGCATGGCATTGTACCAGTTTGGACCTTTGAGGGCATATATGTTTTAGGAATAAGGGAGATAAGAGGAGATGGATGAGCATGAAGTGAAAAAATAGTTTTTGATTTAAAGATTATATGCTTGCTTTAGGTCATCATTTAGTGATTCGAGGTAGAAATATTGGACGATGATGATATGTCAGGAGATGATTAACTCTTACTAGGGGTAGGTGTTGAAGGAGATATTGGAAATCCAGTTGTAAATAAGATTTACTATATCTTAATTACAACTTAGTGATTTACCTTATTAGTACTACGTTGTAAATAGGAGTTACTATATCTTAATTAGGACGTAGTGTTTTACCTTATTTAGGAGTAGTTTTGGAGAGGTACCTTAGTGTATGTTATTTGCGGACGATATAGTCCTAGTGGATGAGACCAAGGAAGGAATCAATGCCAAGTTAGACTGCTGGAGAGAAGCGTTAGAATCGAAAGGTTTTAAGATGAGCAAGTCTAAGACGGAGTATTTAGAATGTAATTTTTCAGGAAACCAAGTGGAGCATGAGATGTCAGTTGCAATTGGTATCGACGTCATACTACAGAGGACGAGTTTTAAGTATCTCGGGTCTGTCATTCAAAGTGATGGTAATATCGATGTTGAGATTATACATCGTATTAGATCAGGTTGGACCAAATGGCGAAGTGTATCAGGGGTTTTATGTGACAAGAAGATTCCTTTAAAACTTAAGGGAAAGTTTTATAAAACGGTGATTCATCCAACCATGTTAAATGGGGCGGAGTGCTGGCATACTAAACGTAGGCATATAAGACAATTATTGGTAGCAGAAATGCGTATACTTAGGTGGATGTGTGGTTTTTTGAGGAGAGATAAAGTTAGGAACTGGGTGGTGAGAGAGAGACTACGGGTAGCCAGCTTTCCCGACAAGTTGAGAGAGACTAGGCTTTGGTGGTATGAGCATGTGCGGAGGAGGCCCGCCGATGCTCCGGTACGGAGTTGTGAGGGCATAACACTTAATGATTATAAGAGGTGGAGATGGAGGTCGTATAAGAATTGGCGGGAAGTGATCAAGGCGGATATGTCAGAGTTAACCCTTAATGAGGTAGTTGTTCAGAATAGAAAAGTTTGGCGTGATCGGATAAGGGTAAAGGATTAACTGTTCCAGTTACTCAATCCCCTTACTTGGTGAGTGACGAAGAGGGATGGACTTTATATAATACTAGGTTCTCGCAGATCTATCCTCCTTCAGGTATTCTCTCTCTTGTTTCTTTTTATTGTTTCTGTATACCTCATCATTCCTATATTGTCTCATTTGCATGCGGGTCCACCAGAAATAGCCTCTTTATTATATAGGGGTAAGGCTGCGTACTATCGAACCTCCCCAGATCCTACTTCATTGCGAGATTTCAGACTGGGTGATGATGATGATGATGATGATGATGATGATGAGGAGTAGTTTTGGACATATATACACATTAGGGACCCTTTGTAAATACACATAATTTTCATAAATCAAAGGGAATATTTTGTCGGTAGGCCCACATTCATTTTCCAGTTGCACCAGATGCATATACATGCTAACCACCCTCACACACCGCCGAGCTGTATATAATCATTTTAGGAATATTTCTTCGTTAGATGAGAGAGAAAGTTTGTTAGTAACTCATTGTACAGTAGTATATCCTGTATATATATCAGCATTCAATCAATAAAATGTCTGTCTTCGTATTCTGTCCCAAAGAATTATCATGGTATTAGAGCAGTGTTTCTACTTTGTCTTTTAAACAAAAAGCAAACACCTTACCCACTTAAAACCTTACAATTGAAAATGTAACAATGGAGATGGAAGACAGTGCACAAATCACAATCGATGAAGATGCTTACCACATCACAGCAATAGACAACCCAGGAAACCCACTTGTGAACACGCCTCTAGAAGTAGCAAATTACCTATCGTGGAGTCGTTCAATGATCATAATAACACCAACCGTCGAAGATGAAAGACTTATGAAGAAGTGAAAAAAGGCCAACAACATGGTTATATCTTGGATCATTAACTCGTTATCAAAGGAGATCTCAGACTCTTTCCTAGTGGTGACAACAACAAAGGATCTATGGGAGGAGTTAAAAGGATGCTATGGTGAAAGCAGTAGACCTCACCTATACAAAATCACACAAGAAATCAGCAACCTGAGGCAAGGTAACAATACTGTGACTATTTATTTTAAAAAGTTAAAGGGACTGTGGAACAATCTAGACTCCTTAATGACGATGAGTGTGTGTAGCTGTGAACATGCTGGAAAAAACCTAAAGGTTTTTAACACTAACAGACTGATGCAGTTCCTGCTAAGTCTCAGGGAAGAATACGCCCCTATGGTAAGTCAGATTATGTTGATAGAACCTTTACCACAAGTAAACAAAGCTTACTCTATGATACTAACGATAGAAAAACAAAAAAACGTAAACTCTGAAAGCATAAATCAAATGGGTGTTGCTCTTATAGCTAATACCATAACACCCCACTCCCGTATGACCCGAACCCGACATCGATGGTGATATCCGAGTCCGTGTCCCGCGAGGGTGGCGTGCTACATCACTTAGTCAAAAACTCAGTATTACACTATGATCAATCTCTTTTGTAAACCTTTTTCCAATCGGTAAATTATACACACCAAATATATTCAAATACACTAAATACAATACTTTGCGGAAAATACAGTTTAGTGTGAAAAGAAAAAAGACATAAGGCAGACGCGAACTGATCCCAACTTTTAGCTTTCCCTTGTTTGCAGTAATTATACTCCCGTTTACCTAACGGGGTATTCTTCAAATCCTGAAAAATAATTGCAAATTTTGGGTGAGTTTTGCGAACTCAGTGAGTGACCATCATCGATGGCTCACCCAGTCA
>JANSVB020000155.1:11797-23299 GCA_025504935.2 Erythroxylum haughtii | reverse complement strand
ATTTGTCACGATTCACTATTTGTGTCTTTCCAGTAGAACAGGAATGCATATTGAATCTTTTCAAGATTCGATCAATATAAGTCTTCTGAGACAATCAAATAATCCCATTAGCTCTATGTAATAGAATCTGAATTCTAAGTACATAAGAAATAATAGCTGTTTTATCTCAAATAATAAATTAGTATCATTTGAAGAAAGTAGAATTTCATCAATATATAGTTCTAGAAAAATGAAACTGCTCCCACTAAACTTCATATATATATACATTGATCAACTATGTTCTCCTTGAAGCCATTTGCAGTGACAACCATGTCAAACTTGGGATATCACTACCTTGTGGCTTGTTTTCCTATAGATAAACTTCTTAAGCTTGAAAACTAAGTGTTATTTACCAGTCATCTCAAAACCAACTAGCTAGTTGAGTCATATAAACATCTTCATACAGATCTTCATTTAAGGTGGCGGTCCTCACATCCATTTGATTGAGTTCCAAGCCAAAATGAGCAACTATAGCTATGATGATTCATAGTGAATATTTAGTAGAAACTGGTGAGAAGGTTTCTTTGAAATCAATCTCTTCTTTTTTACTATATCCTTTATCCAAAAGTCTAGCCTTATACCTTTCTACTTGTCCATTTGAATCATGTTTGATTTCGTAAACCCAATTGCACCCACTAAGTTTGTAATTAGTTCAACTAACTCTCAAACTCCATTTTGTGACATGGAACTCAACTCATCTTGCATTGCATTCTTCTATAACGCAAATTGAGGAATATTTATGGCTTCTTGAAACTAACTGGTTCAGTATTTTCTCCCACATCAAACTCTTGCTTCTACAAATAGACAATATAGTTATCAGGAATGGTAAGTGTACGTGGTTTTTGTAATCTCCTGAAAACAACTTCATTATCCCTGATATCAATGATTTCATTTTATGCTTGATTGTAAGGTTCATCATGATATTCTACTGGAATCTGCTCAATCACGGGGTCATCAGTAGGAGCGAAAGAGACAGGTATAAGGATTAGAATGCATTCTTCCCTTAATACAATTTCTCTTGACCCTTAACTTGAACCAAATTCATCTTCAAAATAGACAACTCTATCTGATTCTATAATTCTGGTAGTGTGAGATGGGAAATAGAATCTAGAACCCCTTTACTGATGATGTAGCCTACAAAGTAGCCACTAATAGCTTTCGGATCAAGCTTCTTAGATTGCAGATTATTGGGCCTCACTTCTGGTTTGCATCCCCCAGACATGAAGATGGAACAAGCTTGGTTTCTTACTTGGCCATAACTCATATGGACTCTTTGGGACTGACTTACTAGGTACTTACCTATAAAAATTCTGGTAAACAAGAATGAATCAACATACACCACAACATATAAAAAAGTGTGCAATTTCTTCTTTCAGCATTTCCATTCTGCTAAGGTGTGACATTGTATAATTTGCTTCAATACCACATTCTTGCAAGTATCTAGTAAAAGGCTTTGGATTCCTTCCACTCTTATCATAATGCCCATAATATTCTCCACCTCTGTCAGAATTAACTACCTTGATTTTCTTCCCCTTTTGAAGCTCAACATTTGTCTTGAAAATCTTACATGCCTCCAAAGATTCAAATTTTTCACAAATGAGCTCCATTTTCTATTGCTTAAGTTACCTTGATAAGTAGGTAATATTTTATCATTTTGCATCAAAACATACCTTAAACCAACTTAAGAAGCATCAAAATATAGTACAACATACTCACTTTAAAAGGAAGGGATAAAATTGTCTCAATAGTAAGGCTTTATTTCAACCTCTAAAAGCTTTCTTCATATCAGTCACTCTAACTAAATTTGACATTTTTATGCTTAACCCTAATTAATTATGCAATAATTATTGAAAATTTCTAAATAAAAATCTTTTGTAATACCTTATCTTTCCTAAGACACCATTTATCTTTGTGTCTTGTAATTTTGATCAAATTGATTTTTGGATTACAAGTTCATTTACATATTTTGAGATACTTAGAGCAATCGTTGTTGTACTTAATTTTTTTACAATGTCGTAGTTAACCATAAATGAAATATTGGATCTGACTTAACTTAGAATCTTCATTGCTTGAGTAGGAGTTCTATTTTATTCAAGTCATTAAGTACCCAAGTTTTGAATACTATTGCTTTACTCACTTCTATGCTTAGCTGTTTGTATTCATCTTTACTCACTTCCATGATTTTTTTTGACATGTTTAATTATGCCCGTAATGTTATGATTTCAATTGTTTTGTGCAGGTATTTAACGATTGCATTGGTTTTGTTAGACCCCTTCATCTCAATAAGCTTATCTGATTTCTTCAACAAGGTTTATTCCATGTATCAGTTTCCAAAGTACTTTTTTTTGTTAAACTGACATCTGTTAATATGTACATTTGATAAATTTGGTACATTCAATTGACATTTTGGAAGTGCTTTCAAAAATTTAGGTTTGCTATTCATATACTTTTTTTCAAAACTAAAAGAGTTTGAATGTGTTTATATAGGTGAATGATGGAGAAATACGGTGGGTTTTTTTTCTCATTTAGAGATGAATTAGGGTTGCCTACGAAATGTTCATTTAGAGATGAAATGTGAGATGAAAGGTGTTAAAGATTCCATAATTGTTATTTAGGTTTTGAAACAAATAAAGTGAATTAAGGGGATTGATTTGAGGAAGAAAAGATTAAGGAAGGATTTGTGATTTGAGGAAGAAAAGATTAAGGAAGGACTTACAAAACTATGTTGTTTTATTTATAATAATTTATTATCAATTAATAATTTGAAGACTAGAGAAATTAGATATTTATGGTTTAAGATCTTTAATATACTTAACGATGAATAGAAAATTGACCTAAAACTTTTTATAATTAAAAAACAAATATTTTTAAAATTAGTCCTAAATTAAAGAAGTGAGTTTGCTAGAGTTTGGAATTTGAAGAAAGAGAAAGATGTTTTAATTTTAGACAAAATAAAACATAAAATAAAAGAAATGGATTTTTAAAATAAAATTTAAAATTATTTTATAATGTATATTACAAAAAGTAAATTCTTAAAATATTGTAAGCATAGTCATTATGTCACTAAATAAAAATCTAACTCAATTTTATAATAAAGAAGAACCTCATGAACTTTTATACTAAGAAACATCAAGCCAAACAACCAAAAACAAAGAGAAACGGCACAACATCACCTATCAAGTCTTGACAAAATTTTCATCTAATTCATTATGAACATTAACTAGGAAACTAAAACTTATAGTAGCATTAATTAGATGCCCAAGGAATTATAAACCTACTACTATAAAATGCAACCAAAAATTTTAGGACACAACACAGAGGTAAATAATTAACATAGTGCTAAAATGTGAGAAATCTAATAAAAAACTTCACTTAATTATAATTTATTTCACTAAGGGGCCAAAAAGTTAAAACAAAGAAATATCAAAGATCTTTTCTATTCAAATTCTAATTTATAATGTAAAAATTCCGTATTCCACTCAACCAATCAAATATAGTACAAATCATTTTGAAAAATGATGTCAAGTATAAAACGCAAAATAAGGCCAATTATATCGCAATAAAATTTAAAAAAAAAGTCCCCATGTCCTTAATTTTGTTGAAACATAAAAAGCATCAGGTTATGTCAATTTACTTGATAATAGTCATTAACAGGGATTAATGTTGAACTATACTTCAAAGTTCAACAAAATATGCTAACAAAATGACATAGTACACTCATTAACAGGGATTAATATTGTATTTCTTATAGGTCATGTTCTATGTTTAAGAGTATTGATAATTGTCCAACCTCATTCGTTTTCTTTGTAGTTTGTGATTGTCCATCTATCATGATAAGGCCTTCAACTAAGTAATGTCTACAATGTGATATATTTTGTGTTATTCGCTGCAATTTTACCTATAACAATGATTGATGAGTTTTTAGTTTAGGATTTAACAGATTACATGTTTATGTGTGGGCATTGTTTAAATTGAGACATAAAGACTTGAACTTGGAGGTGATTAATTCAAACTTAGTATTAACATAAGAAATTAACGTAATTGACATGAAAATTCTTTGTATAATAAACCTTGGGCACAGTTTCTTATGCCTCCAACCTGGAGTTAAAGGAGTTTATGGAAGAATTTACATCACAATTGTCAATAATTTATGAGTAAAAATACATGAAACATCATAGATTTATAATAAAGTTATAGCTTTTAATTTGAAAATGATCTAAAATTTCTTTTATATTAGGTTGGTTCCGTTTAGAACGTGCTTAAGAAACATGACATATTCTTTTGTATTTTTTATCTAATTAATTTTATACATTAATTAGATAAATATTGTAGGTTATAAGTACTTATGATTTTTTCCTTTTTTTCTGAAAGAATTTGTATAGGATTCCAAATTTGATGCGGTTATTTATAAAGTATAAAAGAGGCAAGCTCATACACATTATAGAGACTTTCTTGGTGTGATATACAAGATTGATTTACGACCTTCTTATATATCTGAAGAAATATAGAGTCATTGGCAGCAGTATTGGAAATCACCAAAGGCAATGTCTATTTTAGAGCACAATTCTACAAATAGATCTAGAGGACCAGAGGGAGAGAGTCTTTTTTACACACTACAGAATCTGTTACCTACCAGGAGCATGTAGAGAAACTTGTATGTATATACACTTTACAATTATATTCTAATTTTTTTTCACCTTGATGTATGAAATTTGATTTCAATTTAATTTGATGTGTGAATTTGGAATAAAAATATATGTATATTATGATAATGTTATAAATATATGATGTTATGGCTGTGTTGTTGAGTTACTTTTTTTTGTAAATTGTAGTTCACTTATAACAT
Organism: Erythroxylum haughtii; assembly: GCA_025504935.2. Taxonomy (NCBI): domain Eukaryota; kingdom Viridiplantae; phylum Streptophyta; class Magnoliopsida; order Malpighiales; family Erythroxylaceae; genus Erythroxylum; species Erythroxylum haughtii. The sequence continues at coordinate 18,414 of JANSVB020000155.1, read as the reverse complement.
TTTATTCTGATGCAGGAAAAGTCTATGGGCAGGACGTCTACACTCTGTCAGCTCTTTTTGCACACCCATACTAAGCAGCATGATGGTGTGACTTTTGTCAACACCCGATTTAGAAAACTTAATGTATGTGAAATTTATTCTTTAATATTAATTCTTAATAATGATCACTTATTAATATAAACAATGCCTCCTGATAGGACCAAATATAAGAAATCATTCAACGATAGTTTTAGCACTATAAAACTATTGATAAGAGTCAGACATATCTTGATGCAGTGGGTAGTAAGGACTGCCATAGATAGATCTTCAGCTTAGGTCATTTGCAAACACATGCTATTCGCAATCCTCCACATCCAGTACAACTACATCTAGTAGGCGGTTCGAATCCATTGAAAGAATCATTCAGCTTAAGAGCACAATAGAGAGGCTGGCAACTCAGTTACAATAGTCAATGGAGTACATAGCCAGCTCCATAATGAGATAGATGAGTTGAAGGGGAGGGGCAGCACCTCATCGCAGTAGTCAAAGCATCCACATTCACCAACTGCATAGCTTGTTGTTGCTACTCTCAAGTCATTTTGAACGAATTAGAGACTTCTTGTTGCAGATATTAATTTTTTTAACAATTAAGATAATTTTTATTTTAATTTATCAATCAACTTACTGTTTAGACAAATTAAATATAGAAAATTCAAAATATTATCAACAGATAACTATAGAAATTAATTATTCATCAAAATTAATTGTAACAAAAATTTAAAAAATGATATCGGTGCATTTACCAACGAAATAACAATATCCGTCAGTAAATTTGCTACTAAATTTCGAAATAAGAAAACACAACTTAACATCACTACATTTTCCAACATGTGTCCAAAACTTTGACTGTTTCTAAATTTTTTTGTAGATATACAAAATCTATCGCTAAATTTATTGAGGGCACAAAACTTACCATCTCTAAATATAGCGAAAGAATAGAAAATATCCGTTAGTAAATTAGCGAAGGAATAGAAATTACCTACAGTCGTTTCTTCGACGATTGATGTAATTGGTAATTTCTGTCACTAACTTCGCTTGCCTACGAAAAACCTTCATATTCTGTCGGTAATTTTTGACACTAAATCCCATTTTTCTTATAGTGAAATCGGTCATTCACTAAATAACATAATAATATTTAATGACCAGTTGTTCATATAGTCATTTCCTTTTATAATGGAGTCTAGCTAAGTTTGACAGGGTGTTACAGCACATTAACACCGTATTGCTGGCTTTCAACTCTAACTAGTTTCATCTACTCTATTCTTCTCTTACAAATTTTAGGGGTTCATCATAAAGCTTTAATAAAGTTGATTTAGTTGTCTATCCAACATATATATGCTTCCAACAAACAGAAGCTCCTATCAAGATATATATGCTTCTAGTAAATATTGCCACAATTATGTATGTTCAAGGAATTTCCAACAAGCACATCAACTACCAATAATATCTTGTATGCAATTATGTATGTTCAAGGAATTTCCAAAAAGCACATCAACTATCAATAATATCTTGTATTTGAGAAAATTTTATAAGTAATTACAAATTCAACAAATCCAATAAAGCATCAGTCAAAAAAGTCAATGTTAATCAAATTTTAGCATGAAACTAATATTTATCATATTATTTTCAGTCAGTATAAAATTAATATTTAACATACCATTTGTCTATCGGTGTGGTACAACAACTATAAAACTACTTGGAGTTCAATCCAAATTTCCATCTTGAAACTACCCTAGGTTGCAAAACCCACATAAATTCAATATCTACTTACAGTTAACATTTATAGTTTATAAAGTCATGGTAGTTTTAAAGTACAACCTAATACTAGGCAAAGCCAAAGCCCATAAGTTTAAAACACAGCAGATATAAATTAAGCTCAAGATCAAATTCAGTATAAAACCTTAATCTAAATCAAGCAAAAGTCTTAATAATTCAAAGCTCATCTCCACTTTAGGCATAAGTCAAAATCAAATTATTGCCCTATGTTCAATTCATGAATATGTATTTCAAAATCGTAGTAATCACAAAAGGAATTGAATTTCACATTTTAAACCCTAAAAATTACTTCAGCAGTTGCTCTTTGCATTGTAGACTTTATAAGTCGCTCTAGGAATTATTCTTTGCATTTTAAACCTAATGAATTATATTTACTTTTAAAGTTCCAAGATTCATTTTTAGCAATTCTTCTTAATTCTACGACTTAAATTTCATTATAGGCACTTCTTTTTTACATTCAAGTCCTATAAATTCACTATAGACATTTCTAAAAAAATTTAAATCTTGATAATATTATAAAGTTTTAGGAATTCAATTAATGTTTTCTTTTCGACACTTCAACTAAACATATTTAAGTTTTAGGTATCCGCTTAAAAGGGTAGAAAAGGGTACTCATCATTTTTTATTTTACAATTTAACCCTAAGCTCATTTCTCTAATTAGACTTCATTGCATTGTATTTCTATAATGCAATGAAGTTGTATTTCTATAATGCAACGAAGTCTTTAAAATTTTATGCAAAAGTGATTGAGGCAATGATATAAGCAAAGTAATCAAAGTAAGAGATAATAGTTAAAGTCTCAGAAAAATAGCAATAATTAGGAGTAAGAGGAGAGGAATACGATAACTCATACTGGTTCTACTCTTTAACTTACTTTCACTCTGAAAATTTGAAATTCATTATATCTTTTATTTAATTGTTTCAGTAATTTATGAAGACAAACGATACACAAAGATTTATGTGTTTAGAGAACTCCTTTTGTATCACTAACTCTTATAATCACTTTAATTTACTCATATCTATTCTTTCTCCTTGTTTGTTTTTATTTATTATGTAACTTGCAAGGCTTCTTATAGTGATTTCCATCCCATTGCTAATATGACTCCCTTACTTTTGCAACAAAAGTATGACCATTTGTGGATGACCCCAATAATTTTGAATTACCTTTCCATTTGATCAACTTACATGTCAGGAATATCAAAAACAACATAGTTTTGGTTGTTAATCATCACATTTGGTCAATCGAACTCAATTGACTAAATGATTTGGTAAACCCATCTTAGATAATGCTTAGTCTAACGATGGTCTCTCATCTCTCTGACTCTTTATTTGCTCCTAACTTTTTCTAATACCTTCAAGAAATACTTGAATCGCTTCAACAAGCTCTTCAGAGTTTGGAACATCTTATTAATATCCTTAATCATAAATCATTTCTTCTAGAATGTTCATCTAAAGCATTGAACAACCCCAAAGCTTGAAATATTAGTTTCCTAATTTTGTCTTTCATCTTGTAATATTAATTTCAATATTAGGAGCTATACTTAAGAAAATTTCATTAAACGTATAATTATTTTTATCATAAAATATGACATAAACTTGCACAATTCAACAATATCCATTAAAATTAAGAATTAGAAGCTGAAAGAAGGCCTTGGTAAAGTCAAAAACCTTTGAATCCACTATTTGAAGTACTCTCCCAGGATAACAAGTTTGCATACGTCAAGTTCAATTCAACATTCGTGAAATTTTTTAATCATTAGTACAATTAGATAAAAGTTAACTCACATTGAACCAAATTTAAATATTATGTTCTTAAAATATATGTTGTTAACTTTGTTTTAAAACTAAAAAATAAATGGTTATAATCCTAAATAAGTCTCACTTTTTAGAACCCTTTAAGAGTAGTTTGTTATTATTTTCAGTCACATTATTTCAACTATGGATCATTGATATTATCACACTAAAGAACACAAGACATCAGTCCTAGATTTCAGATTTGGGAAAATCACTCTAGGAAAACCAAAAACGAGTGTAACTTCTCACAATTTTATCAATCTTTTGATAAGGAAAAGCTAAATCATAGTTGATTAATTTCTATGTTTTTATTTTTTATTTGCAATTGTAGATAACAAAATTTTCAACATACTTCTGTTCTTACTTTAAATTTAATTAAATAGCAACTCGTCTAAATAAAGATAGTTGTAAACAAAATTAGTCTTATACAGCCAAAAGAAAAACATTATAACCAAAATAAAGGTCTTTGAAAAGAAATAGATAATGTAAATATGGTTGATAAGTAAAGAAAATGAGCTTATACGAACAATTATTTCACGCTAATAACAAGTTGTGTCGTGACAGCGCAAAACCCTAAAGATTTATGTTGTGATTTGATAATCATCGTTCATCATCATCGAGCGGCCGTGAAGCTTCCTGTAACAATATGATAACTAGATGCTGGTAACTCACTTAGCTTGCCAAATTTTTCTTCGTAGTTTTTTAGTAACTCGAACCTGCAATCAATTGAATAATATTCAGAAGATCTTGGAATCAAGAAAATCAACGCACTTAGTATATATCCACAGATAAAATTAAAATATTGAAAATTTTCTACATTGATAAGTGAAACTTTATTTGGCAGAAGGTTTAATTCCCAACTAATTAGATCATAGTTTAAGATTTCTCCCGACACTAATTTTATATAAAAAAATATTACAAATACATTAATTATTATAATTAGGTGTATCAGAAAACTTGCTCTAAAATAAGATAGAAAAGAATTATCATAGAATCTACTTGCAATGTACATGCCCAAATCTTTTATTCGAGTCGAGGCCTACCAATATGCCAAGGATTGATACGGTGCATACTTCTCATAAATTTCTTCAACATCCTTCTCTACTGTTTGTTTGTTGCAACTCTCTCTACCATGTACCTGGCCATGCACATACAAAATTCAATGAACTTCGTTGGTTATTATCTATAAAATAAGTAGGCATGTTAAAATGACATATCAAAATCTGAAGTTACATAACTACTTTATGCATAAACCTGATACTATAAAACTATTTAGCAATCGATTTATTAAGAAAAAGTCTGTAATACTTGAAAAGTAATAATAAGTATTGAAGAGTTTTGATTCAAAAGTATTTCCTCCATCGAATGGATTTCATAAAAAAGTGAGGTGAAGACCTCTTTTATGTGCCTTATAGTTTCGGTGTCAGATGGAATCGTTTGATAGAATCCAATACACATGAGGATGTTTGCACGTGAAAATGGACCGACACCTTTGATCTCCGTCAATTGGGCCCATGTTTTGTCGTAAATTGTACCCTCATCTCCAAAATGATCATTCAAGTTAATTGTACCCTTCTCAACACCCTTTGCAAGGTTACTAATGGTCCTTGCTCTATATCCCAAATTGCACCTCTCATTCAAGAACTTCGTACTGAGACTTGCCAGTTCCCTTGCCGTGGGGAAGTTGCCAATAACTGATAGTTCATCAGCCTTTAAATTGCTTTTGTAGACTGATGTTGGTGCAAATGCTTCCGGTTGCTTTCTCTTGACTTCTTTCCTTTCCGATGTACCACTTTTTAACACTAAATGATTACAACTTGAGCCATTACTTAATTCACGTTGAAGGTTGCAAAGTGCTCGGGCCATGTTTAATGTCCTTGACCATCTGTTGATTTTGGAAGAAAGAAACCAACATATATGTACTCACTTCATTATATAATTATATTCATAATTTAAGACTGAAGTTACGAAGAAAGTTAGCATGACAAGATAGAAAAAACTTGAAAGTAATTACGTGCAGTTGCAGAGCAGGATAGATTTCACAGCATCTTCAAAGAGAGAAGCAGATCGGAAGATTCGACCAAAACATCTCTGCTTTGCTTCTGAATGGATCTGATGGAATTCTTTTATGTCCCTTTCGTCCCTATCGGATATCCTTAGCATTCGTGCCACTTGAGCCTGCAGCCAACCTCAATATTATATGTATTTATACTTAAAAATGCAATCAACTCAGAAATATTCAGAAAAATCCAGCACCAGTATAGCTTGGCGGTCATCAACAGAGAGCTGGAGATGATCATCAGAACCATGAACATTGATGAGAAGAGAAGTGGTATTGGGAGGGTGTGAAATAGAAACAGTCACAGAAGACACAGAGTTAGCGACTCGTAATGGGCGTTTTAAGGTTTTCGTACATGGAAACCAAATGTTTGGAGACATCATGAAGAAGCCATGATTGCATACTGCCTTTTCAAAGTTGAATGTCTCCACACAGTCCTCGCCCAAAGGCAATCGAAGCAAGCAACTTTCAGGCATCGATCTTACGTTTACTTTTACTACATGAGGCATATAATAGGCTTAAATCTTGTTTATTTACGTATGTGATGTGTCATGTGTGTGTATATGACACAAATTTCACGGATCACTAAGGCAACTGGAGCGTCTCGCTTTCTTGGTCCCGAGATCATAAAAAGGGTCTGCACGCTCTAAGGGGTTGATTTTGGGAAATATGGAAAATTAACTCAGAGAGAGAGAGGGAGAGAGAGAGAGACTGAGAGAGGGAGAGAGATAAACAAGTTATGATGTCATGGGATACTTTGTATATATACATATATATATGAAATGTTATATACAAATGTAATCGTAACAATCACAAAGTCAATATCTACATTTTATTTAGAGCATTAACTACACAATCAGATTGACATTCCTCCAATATTTGGCATAAATTTTTGATGCATTCTACACCACAATTGTAGGAAAATCCCGGTGGGTACATCACATGTACC
>JANSVB020000154.1:1082145-1092425 GCA_025504935.2 Erythroxylum haughtii | reverse complement strand
GATGGGGACTGAGGCAACTCCAAGAACACAACATTTTGTGCTAAAGAGAAATCAAGTCCAACGCCCCCAGCAGTTACGCCAATTATTGCAATCTTCACCTAGTAAATGGATGGATTAATGTTTTAGTTTCCTATAAAGGGGAAATTTTGTTTTGAGTTACAGCGATTAGAGTTTCAAAGAAAAGAAAATAAGTAATACAAACATATAATCAACACAATTTGAGTGAGTGCAATAACAAATTGACAATTGAGGAAATAGAAAAGGTAAACAAGAAAACAACCAAAACAAGAACCCACCTATTGATTGAACCAATCAAAAACATAATTTAGTTGTTATTTAAGGACTAACCCTTTCGAAACCTTATCAATTTAAAATAGAAAAGCATGAGATGTGTGGAATTATGGCAATTTCATACATCAATCTCTAGTTAAAGGTGACGCTGCATAGCAATAGTCATTACTGGGGCCCATGATATGCCTAAAGGTAAAGTTAAACTTAGAATATGGATGATAGAAGAGAATATAACCTTGGGGTAATCTCATGTCATCAAACTAAATCAAGGTTAATAAGGTTAGTATGTTGACCAAGCAGAAAGCTAAATATGATACCTGCACTCATTAATTAACTCAAGCTAATTTTTTCATATCAAAATCACCAAATTTATTGAGAAGAGAATACCTAGAAGTATAAAAACAATGGGGTAAAATGGAAAAAAGAAAGTAATCAGGCAAAAACATATTGTGAAATGAATACAAGATGTACCTCATTGGATGACTGGAATGATTGCACAGCTATTTGTCTGTCTCTTGCAAGTGTTGTTCCATCAATGCGAACAAACCCAACTTTTTTCTCACATATGAACTCCTAATACAAAATAAAGGGAAAATTCAAGGTCTTTAATCTAGGGCAAAATCATATACTCAAGGTCAATTTAGGCCTTACATAAGAAAATAGAAGTTGCAGATAGTAAGGGAATGGATTAAGACTAACCTAGACATCAAACCAGAAGCATTACACAGTCAAGAATCAAAAAGTTATAGTAGAATTTAACTAAGTGTCAACGCAGATGATAGTTAATAACATTATACAACAACAATTAGAATTTAACTAAGTGCCAACGAAGATGACAGTTAATAACATTATACAACAACAACACCCAGTATAAATCCTACTAATATGCGGGATCTAGGGAAGCCCAATAGTACACAGCCTTACCCCTAACTAATAAAGAGACTATTTCCAAATGATCCACATAAAAAGAAAGAAAGCGAGAAAGCGAGAGTGAGAGAGAGAAGAGAGGGAGAGAGGGAATAATAATAATAATAATAATAATAATAATACTAACAGTAATAAGAAAAAGATGAAGGAAGAAGTTAATAATGATAATATTAATGATGCGAATATTAGTAATAGTAGTAGTAATAATAAGAATAAGAAGAAGAATAAAATAATAGTAATAGTAATAGTAGTAATAGTATTTGTGGTTGTGGTAATAGTCGTAGTAATAATAATACAAATAATAATAAGAAGAAAAATAATAATAATAATGATGATGATGATGATAACAACAACAATAAGAACTACTAAATCCAACTAAATCCCTAAGAGGCAAGTACTACCTATTTACAAGTTTAGGCTAACTACAAGAAAAATTATAAGAATCTCTTTATACAAGGGATCCTTTATCTGAATCATATAACAAAAATATATAGATATAAACTAATCCTCAAAGATGTAAAACAGCACCACCATAAGATAAATTTCATTTTGGAAGGCAAACACCATAGGTCTAATATTATTCTAAAAAATTAGGAGTTAGTTCCAAGAAATGTAAAAGAAATCAGTTCCAACATTGTTTTCTAGCAATTGAGATTGGTCTACTCCCTTTAAATATTACAAAAACCTACAAATTAGCATGTTTAGATTGGAACTACTTAAATTGGTTTAGGGTTGAATGATCAATTTCCTAGGTTACATAAGCATTTTTGAACTACTAGATATTGGCCAATTTAATTTTGTGTTTATTTCCTCAGTTTGGTAGTCCGGCAATATAATATCCAAAGAGCTTAGAACAAAATAACAATTCACCACTTTTTCACAAGAATAGATGATTGAACCATGTAATGAGGAAGGATGAAATAGAAGTCCTCTTACCTGCACTCTATCAAGAACTTTATGATGATGGGCAAAAATTAACATCTTTTGCGGCCTAGGAACTACATCAAATTCTGTTAATCTATCTGGCTCTGAAATAAGTGGATGTATGGATAGCCATTCATAAAACCCAAAGAGCTTTGCAATGCCAAGCTCTTGGTAGGAAATTTTCCTGGATTTGCATCGGGCCTCATTTTCTGAAAAAGAAGAAGTAGTTAATAGTTTGCACAGTAATGAAGTGGGGGCGATGCACCAATTACAAAATCAAGTGACTTATCATTCATTAAGTAACAGTTACATCTTGAACTTTGAACCTTTCAAAGTATAGATCCTAATTAGATAGAGGAGTCTATATGAAGTCATTAAGACCTAGAAGAGTCGTTTTGAAATTGTTATGCTTTTGTGAGAGATATGTTTAAATCCATAAAAGGTTCCAAGCCCTAAACCAAAGCAACCTCCACTAATTATCAGGTATATACAAAAAAAGGGGGGCATAGATGCAACAATATTCAGGTTTTGGTATTATGGCAATTGGATGTAAATCCCTCTTGTGAGGGATATGTGTGATTGCAAGCAATAGAGCAGCCACCATTAGTTTAGTGTAAATGCCATTAGATCAATAATTCAATTATTAGCTCGCATGCAAATGGCCATGCTATTCCTTTAATTACAAAAAAAACATTATAAACTGACTAAAAGCAACTAATAGATTTTGATATGTCTACACTGAATCAGTAGATGATCAATTCCTAAGCCTCATCCATCTGTTTAAGCCTTTGGGTTTATTGGTTTCTTTGCATGTTATCAATCTTTTTACAATTAAGAGGTCTCAATTTCAAGTTCAATTTCTACCCGTTACAAGATGTTGTATTTGTCCAAACTTCCTACGAAAGGGCATGTTAGAATAATACATGGTCAGTTCGAGTAGAATGGTTCCTTGACAAGATCCTAATACACACATAATTGCTACCAAAAGTGGCCAAAAATCTATGTTATTCACAAGAAACTAAGCCTTCCAATGTTCTTTGGGATTGGCCTAGTAAATTACAGATATAAACATTTGCACATATGAACTAGAACTCGTATCAATTTTGCCTTTGAAGTTTGATCAGAACAGCAAACCAATTCAATTGAACCTTTGTGCATCATGTTTATGAGTAGCTAGCATACATCAGTCAACTCAATGAACATCGTTTCATTTTTTTTTTTGAGTTGAAATGGCAAAGTGGGTGGGGTTAAATTGGAGCAAACCTAGTAAACTTGTCAAGTTAGTTTTCACAACCTTTTTTTTATATTTGGTCAATCACATTCTAAAGCCTCACCTAGAATAACATTTACCAAAAAAAAAAAAAATAGTCATCATTTGTTCACTAAGCCTGGTATATTTTCCTAAAGAAAGAGCATCCTTATTAATAAGCAGTAGCATGGAAAATTAGGTAGAAGATTCCAGAAAATTAAACACTTCTATTATTAACAAACTACAAGAAACCAAGTTGAAGGCATATTAAAGGCTTGGCACATGCAAGAAACCAATAAATACCACATGTTTCTTCTAACTTCTCTAGTTGCATGGCTTCATCAGTTTTATTTCCAGATGTGTCACCATTGTACACCCCAACTGCAGCTTTTGCAGAAACTATATCTGACTTCTTTAGCAATAGTCTTATAATCTGCCTACGCTTTGGCGGTAACTGCTCCATCACATGCTCTTTCAAGCGTCTTATCTAAAACACAAAATTATCAAAGTGAGGTGACTACTAAAAGGAAAGTGTGAGTAGTGACTTGTAAATGAAATAGGATATAGCCACATGGAAAGAAGAAAAAAAATATTCTCCGAAAGAACCCACTGCAGCAAAAAATCTCTCAATCCCTTGTATTAAAAAATGAAACAAAAGAAAGAGAATAGGGAAGAAAGATAACCACAGGATTTAGGTGATTTGCCCACAAAAGCCTAAATCTTGGGCACAATGACCAAAAGGACGCACCATTCTTATTCAATTTATGTATCTTACATAATAAACGAGATCCATATTTATGAAGGGGAATGATATAATTATTGGCAATAACGTCTCTTAATTTACATAAGAATGTCCCCATTTCAAGTATTCTACAATTAATATAATTCTAGTCAATCAGAGATTATTACAATAAATCTTGAAAACTCTGAAACCTTGACTTTCTCTCTATCACTCTCTCTCAATTTGATTACTGTCAACATTGCCTACCCAATACTTTAGCTTCATTCAACCATAATATAGAATCACTTCACCCAATTTATTTTGCAAGTAGACATTTGGCTAGCGGGTCATTAGGCATACCCAAGGATATCCTACATGAAGCTCCTTAGGAAATTGTTGAAAATTCCAATGCTAAAAATTTGGCCAAAGAAAAGTAATAATGGAAGAAAAAAGGAATGGCATTTATAAGTGACTGATGTAATACACATTGAACCAACCATCTAATACTAGCACAAAAAGTACAAAAATGGGTAAAAACTTGATATATGTTTTCAGATGTGAGATAATACGAAGATTCATAATCAGCCAACAACAGCTCTAGTATAACAAACAGAGGAAAAGGAAAGGAAGCGAGGGGTGGAAAAGGGGGGTAAGACAGCAGAAATATAACCCGCATGATATTGACTGTAGCACGCACAACATTAAGCACCATGGAAACAAAAGCATACCATAACTGTTTGCCTAAGTAAGATGTTTAATTCCTCCAAGCGACTGCCTCTGGAAAAATCCTGCAACATGAATCTCATTACCAACCAAAGACTTCATTCTTAAAAACCAACGCGTGTTAAACTTTTCTGTGACAACACATCAAGCAAAAATACGACATTATCTACTAAGCCAACCACCTGGAGATCTCATTATCGAAGTCATATTTTCATTTTAAAATTGTCTTCTTTAACAACATAGAAAGCTTACCTGGAAACATTTCCCTTCAGAAGTTTGGACAAACTTGACAGCGCAGTAAGTTTTTGCAAAATCATACTTGCTCTGACCCAGTAAACCAGGCCTATACAGCAGCAGTAGCAATAGAATGTTGGCATCAACCAAAATTTTAATAGAAGCGTGTGAACAAAGTACATCTGTCAAGGAAACTTGCCATAACATGTTTATCTGATGAAAAATGTCGTATGGCCTATGATCACCTAGGAATTTGCAGGAAAAAAAGATGAGAATACATGTCACTAAAATCCAAAAAGGAAAATTAATACATATATATATATATAGCCATTTGGCTGAAAAATTGAAATTTTAAAGAAACAAAAAGTGGTTCACAGTGATTGTATTAATAATAACTATGATAACGACTTGTGTGGAAAGCACACACTACAACCTGGACAAAGAAGGTGTCCCAGACAAAAGAACTATGCGTTTGATTTTTTCTGCCACATCAAGAACAGCTTTTACCTGTTTAGACATGAAATGGTGAAAGAATAAATCAGCAAGATACTAAGAGCAAATGAAAGAATCTAGCATTAATTTAGATAGAGAAGTTATCCGCATATGTCTTACATTCTCAGCATCTTTTGTGTTATTACTATTAGGAAAAAGAAAAGGAAACACAAATCCATTGACAAGTTCTGGTTTCTGCTCTAGAATATAGACCTATGGTCACCATCTCATCTAATAATTTTGGCTTATTGAAACATTTGCATCGGGTGCGTTGTCTGCTAAAATAATAATAGTTTAGGTTTGCAAAACAAGGAGTAGGATATTTGAGACATTAGGGCAGTCAATAATGCTAGAATGTCGATGGTTTTTTCCTATTTTCATCATATACATATTTATGAATGGATGATTAATGGTAGAATATTTCTTCCCACATTTCTCCCACAATATTATTCAACTTTTTACTGGTCACAAGTGGATAGTAAAGGAAAGTCCAATATATAGTAACACATTATTTTGTAGGTTTATTAAGAAATTTCTTTAACAACTTTTCATTTGTATATGAAAACAAGTTACTGTAATCGTTGAAGCTGATAGTTGATGACATCAACACATAAAAGCAAAACTTCTGCCCATTGATAAGTGTATGGTATCAATTACAGTATGATTTCCAAATTTATAGCACAAACAACAGCAACCATGCCAATACTTCACTCTATTTATTCTAAAACAGCATCAGTCAAGCTTCTTAGAGAGTATAAATTGCACTATTTTAACTATTAGCTTTACGTACTGTCCCTTTGCCCTAACCCTGCATAGTGCACATTTTAGTAACACAGCTGTGATTTAATTCTGATAAAGTGCCCTAGTACAGTCAATTAGAAAAGAGCCATGAGAGAAAAAGAGAGGCAAAGAAGATTTGGCATTCAAAGAAAACTCTAGAATTCTCATTTGAGAAGCATAGATCATTTCAACATCTGTATAAGCACAAATAAACTTTTAAAAGAAAAAGAGAACATAGTACAGGGCAAAATTTGTTCGAATGTGATTTAGTAAAGCAGCACGTTATGTAAAGCTCGAACCTCTCCAACGTCCGACTTCTTCTTTGAGCAGTGTACATGGTGAGATTCGTCAACAATCAAGAGAGCCCATTCTTGAACAAGGATGCTATTTTGAAGGTGATGTAGCATTTTATAAGAGATAACCACAACTCTGGGATATCTTGGTAGATATTCAGGATTATCTCGATGACCAAAAACTGAAAAAAAAAATTTGTCACGAATGCATCTAACAATCAAATACAAGAAAAAAAAGAGCTGAAAGTAAAAGCCCAAAGTTAAGGACCAAAAAAAACAATGAAGTACAAAATTTAATACAATCCAAAAGTAGAGCCAGAATAAAAGCAAAAGACCTATATCCAAATCCTATCTAATTTTAGGCTACAGGTTACTTAAATTGAATTGAGTGTGAACTGGAGCAATAAAGACAGTGAGAGATTTGAGAGAGATCCTTTGTTGCATTGTTAATGACTTAAGTGACATATAAAAAGAATGCAAGGAAGATTCCAAATCCAACAAAACTAAATAGGGATGAAAAACTAAGTTACATGACTTAAGTTATGCCTATGGCCAGCATTAGATAGTTCCTCTTATGAGTCTACTACATGAACAAAACCATATCTATACCATTAAATTAGCATAGCACTAGAATTCTGAAGCATTGTAGAACAAGATACTCTTCTATTAAGTGAGATTAGTTCCTCCTCAAATCACCATGCCTCTCCAACCACCCTACTCCAATCAAAGGAAAAACATGAGAAATGAAACAAAAGGGCAGAAAAATGAAGCTGAACAAGAGAAATCAATACCAAGGTGGATCTCAGAGGGCAAGCATGAGGACAGCCATCTCTCTAACTCCTTTGCCCGAGAAAACCGCAAAACAGCTGGACAAACAACAAGTATAGGACCTTCATCTATGTAACACCCTGCAATAGCTATTGCCTGAAAACAGATTATGTACACAAAGGTTATGTGTTCACACCCTCTTCTAACACAATTATCAAAAACTACAAACTATCAACTCAACTCTGTATCTAAAAATCAAATGCTTTCTAATATAGTATATGAATCAGCCAAGATAACCACAAATCATCTCTCATCCAAAAATTACACCTTTGACAATAAAAAGCATCAACCTCTGACAAAATCATCAAGAAAATGCAATATGGATGTGCTGTGACATGAAAAAGAAATGAACTATTGTGCTCATATTGGCATCGAGATTATGATCTTAAGCTGTATAGGTTTACATCAGAACCACTAAGAAACTTTCAACAAAACAATTACCTGGAGTGTTTTCCCTAGCCCCATTTCATCTGCAATAAGACACCGACCACCCCTTTGCAGACCAAATCGTAAGCCATCGACCTGGAAAGGCAATAAATCATCTAATAGCTTCCTTGGCGACTTCGCAAACAATTCATCAACCTCTTCATCAGTTAAATGTGCAGGCCTGCAAGGTGCCCACCGCCCTATATCAAAGGAATGAGAAAGTCTTTGGATGACATTGAGTGTTCCAAAAGGTATCTTTTCAATTTCAACGCCCTTATAGTTCTTTAAACTGTTTAAAACTGCATCATAATCTCTGAGCTATATACACAAGCCTTTCCACCTCCATGATTTTGAGTATAATGTGATGGCATCACCTAAAACAGAAATCAGTAACGTTACTTAAACTGGCAACAAAAAGCGTACTTTAAGTAACCAATTAACAGCAATATTCAAAACTATCAATTTTAGCAAAAATAACCCTAACTAATTAAGATAGTCACATTCATCACTCCACTTACATTGGATAAACAATCGGCTAATCTCTTCAAGCACTCCTCTACACCTGGACAAGAAAACCCCTGCAAAGCCTTGGGCGTGACGGAGAAAGAGTCAGGGGAGCAAATTTCAAGCCTGACCAAGAATTTTTCAACAAATTGGGTCCCTGAATCTGGGTCATCCGAGATCAAAGGAGGAGATCTTGGGTCATGGGTACAGGGAGTGAGATCAGAACGGAGCTTTCGACACTTGAAGAGCCTCCAAGGATTTTGCTTTTGTTGTTGTTTTTGTTGGTTGATAATGGATTCTGAGAATACTTTTCTCTTGGCTAGGGCTGCTAATCGGTTTGCTTCAGCTCTCTGCCTCTGTTCTTCAGTGATTGGCATTTGGCCAATTCAGGGTTTTCCGTTGACATGAAAAGGGAAGAACAGAAGATGGCTGGGTTTTGAATCGGAGCGATTTGGGAGGGAATACATGTTTACACGGGCAAAATTGTTTACCATCCGCACGTGGCAATTCGAGAAGACTAGAGCTCCACTACGCACGTGGCGACTGACAGGTCCATTATTTTAATGCTCCATTAAAAAGTTAAAAAGCTATAAATCTATTATTAAAACTTTTAAAAATTAAAATAATATTTTAATATTTATGACTAAATTTTCAATATTAACATATGTTCATAATCTTTTTATTTTAACAAATCTTAATAAAAATGTTAAAAGTAACAATCCTTATAAGATAAGAATAAGAACTTAGTTATACTAAAATAAATTTAGAGTATGAATTACTAAGGTTTAATATATAAAAGATTAATTTATAACAATCTAATAAGGATAAAGTTTACTGCATTATTATTAAAATATTTTATTATTTTATTTTCTTATAAATTACATAAAATATTGTTTTTGTCTTAAAATTTCAATCAAAATATATTTATCCTCTACTTTCAAATTAAACAAAAATTTTCATATTAATCATAAAAAATAATTTATTTATTATATTAGCGTATGTTTAACTAGGGTTAAGAGAAATTATTTTTCACTTTTAACAAAATAGTTTCTAATTGTTATTTTAAAATATATTTTTTTAAAATGAGGAATGTGTACATAATAAATTAAAAATGATATAATTTTTAAATTTTAAATATTCAATAAATAATAAATAATAGATTTAGATTTAGATTGAAATGGTATTAACATATTTTGTGTTTTGGAAAAATAATGGAGTGCATGAATAATATATGAATCATTTGTTGGAAGTTATGGTAAGGCAATTTTTTCAAGTGGCCTAAAAATTAGGGATTGAGGTTAATAACTTCCTATTAATATATAACTACTCAAATCTAATATTATTAGGAAAATTATTAATATTGAAAATTCTAATCCATTTATTAATTACATATTGATACTTGATGGACGTATCAGATTAAAAGAAAGGCACACATAAAATTGGTCTTCTCTTTGTCGTAATTTATACGTTTAAAAAAACTTATGCATCCATAAGACAAGATGGTGTAAAGAAAAGAAAGGGAGAATCGGAGAGAAACCAATTTTTCTACACAAAGAAGGTAATTGCTATCATGATCAAACATCATGTCTTCTTTATCAAATTCAGGTATGTGAAAATTATTGGTTTCAAGATCCTTTATAATGTAAACAAAATCAATTTCTTGTTACATGTGGTATTAAAGCCAGGTTTAGAAACCTATAATTTTCCATCGCAACTAGTAAATAATTATTGTTGAAGAACCTATCTATGGTGAATGTTGAGATAATTCTTCTTGTAAGCAGCCAGGAAGTCTTCCCATGTCAACCCTGTCTGCTTCAGCTGACTCCCCGGTACACACTCCCACCAATGCAAGGCATCACCCTGAAGCAGACTGGCAGCATAGACCACC
>JANSVB020000154.1:1061645-1073296 GCA_025504935.2 Erythroxylum haughtii | reverse complement strand
TTTATCAATCATGTAGAGGCTATGAATGCATATACAAAATACAAATGCAAATTACGTATACAAAATACGCATGAGACAAACTGTACCCATCCCATCAGTGACGGGATGTTACATGTATGGTTGATGAATTTGAAGTAAATCATGCTTACTCAGAAGTATAACCTGATTGCAAAATGATAGTATACAAACTGTAATGTTTGAATGGTCTTAGGGTATATAAGCACACTGCAGACACTTATAGTGGAGAGATTGATTTACATTGGATATGGTAACATGTATAAGTGATTTGTAAGGGTTTATGATACCAAGTTGGTGCTAATTTAAAACTCAACTCATAATGAATAAAATGTGGAATTGAATAGCCAAGAGCTATACATAAGAATACATACCCGAAAACATGAATAAGCAACTTAGTGATTTGAGACCTATATGTGTATGCATTGCATGACAATAGATGCGCAAGGTCATCGTCAACATCCAGACGTTGCCAGAACATCGAGACAATAGCATTTCTGGAGAGTATTGTGAGTCAACTTAGATGCAAACTCGCATCTATGTGCTTTTGTATGAATTGTACATTTTATATGAAATGCGTGTACAATTGATTGATAAATGCCGAACTTAGGTCTAAGGAGTTAGTTATATGGAATGAGCACACAAAAATGAAAAGTAATGAAAGCATAGCACATGAAATGATGCATCTCACCATATTGAAATGCATAATCAAATAAAGAAGTTGTAATTAGATTGACTGATGTACAGGAAAGAGCCTTGAGCTCAGAATTATGAAAAAGAGCATGATGCTTTGATAACATAGACTCTGTATCCACAAGGGGTATGGGCCAGCCATAAACTCGGTAACCACAGGAGGTACAGGACAATATATTGCATTGATAGGCACTTGATCATAACAAAATAAAATGAAAATGAAAATGCCTATGCATTGACATTTGCATCCCTACATATATAATAAGATTGAATTGAAATGATTAATTAAACTGATTTGAAATAGCGAAATACATCTAAAGTCAATGGAGAATGTGATGTGATTACAACACTAGCTTATATGATATATTTGTTGAAGTGTAATAAATTGTGATATAACTTGTCTTTGTGATATGACTTGTGTGAGTGCAACGATGATGGTTAACTCATAGAGTTTGCAAACTCATCCAAATCGCAACATTATTTTTCAGGTTCAGGGGAGTTCTAACTACTAAAACGATATAATATAAGTTTAGTACTTACATTTTAGGGACGAAAATGGATCAAAGGTTGGGTCATCTAAATCTGTAGAGTCTAGTTAGAGTCTTTTCCATTAGCATCCCATATCATGATATACATTTTTGAACTAATATTAAAATATAAATTGATGTGTAATGTATATGTTGAATTCTGATTTATAATGATATATGTGACCTTTTATGCGTATGAAAGAAATGGGAAGAAATGATGTATGGACCTCCCTGAACAATATTTTTCATAGGGGAAATGTCAACATAGATGGAAATTTTAGAATAAAGTCTATTAAATAAATCTTTTGAATGCTTATGATATGCTCAATGTCTAAGAGTAAGTTTTTTTTTAATTTTCCTAATGTATCATTCCGTAGAGTATTTATGTAATACCCCACTCTCTTGAGACATGTACCTGACATCTTTAATGATATCTGAATGCGTACCCTACAAGGGTGACATGTTAGAGCACTCACTTCACTAATTTAATCATGGCATCATCATATAAAAACATAAATATCACAATATTTTAAAACCGAATTCCTCATTTCATTTCATAAAAAACCGAATATGTACATAGAAATTTTAACAAAATCCTCTGAGTATGTATATCATCAAAATGAAACTTTATATCTAATCCTTCAATCTCAACTGACCAACCTTTGAGCCATTTCTCTTATCCAAAAGTACAAGAACTATGCTTCTTGTAGTGTCTCTCTGTCACTAGTGTCCTCTCTCGGTTCTAAAATGTCAACGCTGCAATTTTAGTGATTTTTGCGAACTCAGTGAGGTAACCATCCTCGATGGTTCACTCAATTCATACAAGACATCATCATATACAAACACATAATTCACATCATCTCATTTATCATGTAGCATCATATATCACATTCAAAGTAATCATACCAATCATTTCAATCATTTATAATACACATATCAATTATAAATACAATGCTCATGAGACTCACTTTAATTTATTATATTGTTGTGACCGAGTGCCTTTCACTAGCCTATATCCTTTATGGATACCGAGCCTGTATTAGATAATGTCCCATATCCCTTAGTGGATACTGGGTACAATAGCAACTAAGCCAAAGGTTCTTA
The DNA here is from genome assembly GCA_025504935.2 of Erythroxylum haughtii. Lineage (NCBI taxonomy): Eukaryota > Viridiplantae > Streptophyta > Magnoliopsida > Malpighiales > Erythroxylaceae > Erythroxylum > Erythroxylum haughtii. The sequence continues at coordinate 1,070,957 of JANSVB020000154.1, read as the reverse complement.
TCACATGTTGAGCTTTAAGCTCTTTTTACTGGCGACTCTGATCACAATTGCTTTTATCTTTCATGAATTCATGTAATGAAGTGCATAAAATTCTCATATTTTCAATCAATCACATGATTTCATATTCACATTCAGAACACATTTATCATCGGACCTTGATCCGACATTCAACAAAATTGTTGAGTACACTTATTTCAGTCAAATTCATATACAAGGAGCACTTCCAATATCTCATTCATGCATCAAATACCTCGTACTTTCAAAGTCTTGAATTCACACAATCAAATTCATATTCATAAGATAATTTAGAACATAATTTAAAACAAACAATTAATTAAGTGAGACTGTCTAGGTTACTCACAGGTTGCTCCAGAAAGCTATTGCCTTGATGTCTCGACAACGTCTAGATGTTGACGCTCAAAATTCTCCTCTATATCATACAATATACAATTACACATATCACAATTTGCATAATTATATAAATACTCATTTATGTACATAAGTATATATGAATTATGTACTATGCATGCTCAATGACAATCCCAGATATATATCTATTATTCTCATCACATGATCACTCATATATCAAAATCACATACGTATGATTTGAACTTAGGTTTACATTTTAATAAAACAAATTAAATCTAAGTTCATAATTCAACTGATCATTCCAAATTCTTCTAAAAACATACTTTTGGTTCAACTTTGCATGATCATTTTGACAAGAAAAATAGGGTAATTAGGCCACACTTTCTCTATAAAATTGTTCCCCTATGTCTTAAGTTCTAATGGCACCAAGATCATACAATTTGATTCAGTATTCTGAAAGTTATACTTAAAACATTTTAAAATGTTCTTAAAATATAATAGTACTCTGTACTCAAATTCAAACCTGGTTTTGTCGGATTCTGGTGAGGTTGGGCATTGTCACTTGGATCCATAAGATTGGTTGATTCCAATTGAGAGATACCTGCAAAACAGTAAAGGCTCGTCGGGGGTTAATTCCCGGTAGGCCCCTCCGACGCTCAAGTTAGTCTTTTGGGAGAGTTTTGGAGGCTAGAGAATAAAGAATAATAGGGTTCTTGAAAATCGTACCTTTCTCATGATGAGGTAATCAATTTATATCTGACAAATACCTGCTAGGTTTAGGTCTTTCCTTTCAAGTGGGAAGATTCCATTTATGAATGGGTCGTCTATGTTTGGGCCTAGCACAACCGACACAACCTGCTAGGTTTAGGTCTTTCCTTTCAAGTGGGCAGCTGCCATTTACCAATGGGTCGTCTATGTTTGGGCCTGGGCTTGGGCCTAGCACGACCGACCCAACCAAAACCAGTTTTGGAATTCTTAGAGATAGAACTAAAATATGATTTCTTCAAGAAATTTGTAGCCGTATGTCTCTAATTTAATCTAAACAAAAAATCATCTCATTTGGATATCTAAATATCAAGATATGGCCGAAACGAAAAATCATCTCAACACGATCATGACAGAGAGAGAACCTCAAAGGAGCTGCACGATCATGACAGAGAGGGGGCATCCAAAAATGCACGATCATGTAAAAGTGCGATCGTGATAGTGAGCAACCAACTGGAGATGCACTATCGTGTACAGCCATGATCGTGATAGTGAGAGTCCAGTGATATTCGACAATTTTGAACATCCTTCACTCTTTAACCATAACTTCTTCTTCAGAGCTCCAATTGACTTAAAATTTGAACCACAAACTCTTCACACATTGTATTTCCTCTCCACCAAATTTCATGGCCATATTAATTCATTATGAAAGGATTTACAATGATTGATTGGTGAGTTTAGGATGAAAATGATGAAGTGTGCTAGAATTTCTTAAATGGAATGTTTTCATTGAACAAGCATTTGTATTTTGGCCATATCTTTATCTATAGATATCCAAATGGAATGATTTTAACTTTAGATTAAACTAGAGACATAGGGATATAGATTTCATGAAGGAATATAATTTAAATTCTATCTTTAAGAGTTTTAAAATTTGGCTTGAAATTAAGTACAGAGTATTGTTGCAGTTTGAATACCGTCTGGTATTTTGTGTATAACTTGCAGAATACTAAACCAAATTGTGAGAACTTGGTGTCCTTAGAAACTTAATACATATGGTAACATTGGTTTAGAAGATGATGTTGCCTAAATACTTCATTTTTTTTGTCACAATGATCATGCAAAATTGACCCAAAAATCTATTTTAAGAAAAACTGGAATGATTGATTGAGTGATGAACTTAGAATAAATTTGGATTAATGAGGTGTAAAACCTAAGTTCAAATTAGACATATATGAGTTTTGATTTATGAATGATCATGTGAAGTGAGTTAAGGAAACATACCTGGGATTCTCATTAAGCATGCATTGTTCATAATCCATCTACACATTTTTGCATAAATGAATACTTACAATTGTGCAAAGTTGTGATGTGTGTAAATATGTACATATTGCATGATTTAGAAGAGCGGTTTGAGAGACCACATCTAGACGTTGCTGGAACTTCGAGGTAATAACTTTCTAGAGCAAACTGTGAGTAACCTAGACGATCTCACTTGAATAATTGTTTGATTTAAATTCTGTATTGAATTTTTTGTAAATGTGGTTGTGTTGATTCTGTACATTGAATGTTTGAGGCATTTGATGCATGAATAAGATATTGGAAGTGCTCCTTGTATGTGAATTTTACAAAATAAGTGATACTCATCATTTAGGTTGAATGCTAGACCAAGGTCTAATGATAAATGTGAATGTGAATATGAAGCATTTCATTACATGAATACATGATAATATAAAGGCTGTCGTGACCGAAGAAGCCACCAAAAAAGTGCTTAAAGCTCATAATGTGATAAAAGCCTCTGGTTCTGTTGTGAATGTACCTGGTATCCACTAAGGGATATAGGACATTATCTGAAACAAACATGGTATTCACAAGGGATATGAGCTAGTAAAAAGGCACTAAGTCACAACAAATTAATAAATGAATGTGAGTTTCATGTGCATTGCATTTATAATTGATATGTATGTTTTAAATGATCAAAATGATATGTTTGACTGCACTGAATATGATACATGAAGTAAATAATATATGATGTTACATGATAAATGAAATTATGTGAATTATGTGAATATATGATGTGATGTGTTATATGATTTCAGTGAACCATCGAGGATAGTTTACTCACTGCGTTCGCAATACTCACCAAAATTGTAATGTTGACATTTCAGGATTGAGAGAGGATACTAGAGACAAAGAGACTCTAAAAGAAGCATAATTTTTGTATTTTTGGAAAGAAGAAATGACTACAAGGTTGGTTAGTTGAGACTAAAGGATCTAGTTTAGAACTTTTGTATAATTCCTCATTTATGTATTGTGTTTTGAATATAAGAGATGTAAACTTTGATTGGTTTTGATGATGTTCATAAATGGATGTTTTGTAAAACTACAGTGTATATTTGATTTTTAATGAAATGAAATGAGGAATTTGGGTTTTTAAATATTGTGATATTTACACTGTGAATGATGATGCCATGATTAAGTTAGTGATATGAATGCTCTAGCATGCCATCCTTTAAGGATACATATTAAGATATCATTCAAGATGTCGGGTACGTGTCCTGTAAAAGTGGGGTGCTACATTGTTTGGTATTAAAGCATGGTTTATTATTCCATAGAGACAGATTACGCATATAAATATGAAATATTGAGAGAAATGCGGATAGTAATTGAAGTAATTGTCTATTATAGGTTATTTGATATATGTGATCAAGTAGGACACTCAATTGACCTAGAATTAGTAGGAGCAGTAAAGAGTCTTCTGTTCCCCGATCTGAGAGAATACCTCCTAGAATTCTTAAGAGAAGGGAAATAAGGTATGATAAACTGTGAAAGTAAGGGGCTGTGGATATCTATGAAAGTATAGACCCTGTAGAGGTCGAGGGATGGCTAGAGAGAATAGAGAGAGTTTTCAGCTAGATGGACTGCGAGTCCGACGAGAAGTTCGACTATATAGTTTCCTTATTGTAAGGCCCAACGTACCAATGGTAGAAGACTGTTCCAGACAGTACCACCAGGCCTTGTAACCTAAAGTGGGAAGACTTTCTGAGTGTCATTAAGGAGAATTACATGCCCAAGATCTACTTTGACAAAAAGATGAGGGAATTTTTAGATATAAAGAAGGGCAGATTATCGACAACAAAGTATGAGATCAAGTTTAATGAGCTAAGGGGTATGTTATTGCCTTGATTCCTAATAAGGAAGATAAGTGTAGAAAATTTAAAGATGGGTTGAACCTAGAGATCAGGACAAGGCTAGCAATCACCAACTTGAGCAGTTTCACTGAGTTGAGAGCTACTTCGATCAGAATTGGCAGATATTGAGAAAGGGACAAGTAAAGTATCGGTAGGAGTCTAGAATGATGAGGCCTAGTGAATTTTAGAGTAGTTCTGGCAGAAGATTGAGTAAACACTAGAACAGATCTTTTCAACCACCGGTTAGATCAAAACAGTTAGGGTTCAAATAGAAGGATAGCTTCATACAGTCTGGTAATGGAAGAGGTGCAGTGTCGGATCAATTACCAATTGTGAGCAATGTAGGAAGAAGCACGGTGGTGAGTGTTAGACATTATTAGGATCTTGTTTCCATTATGGCTCACTTGAGCACAGAATTAGAGATTGTCCTATGGTTGTTAGAGCTCAGTCTGATGTGAGAGGAGGAGGAGTAACTGAAACTACTATCCAGCAGAGTCAAGTTAGTGGGTCTGGATAAAGAGGCCATGGTAGAGGCAAAGTGAGCTCTGAAATTCTATTGTTAGGATTGAGGTGCAAAGCAACCAACTACAGTCTCAGGCCAAAGTGTATGCAATGACCAGACAAGAGGCTCAGGATTCTCCGGATGTCATTGCAAGTGCATTACTAATTTTTGATTATGAAGCATTTGCATTGCTAGATCCTGGATCTATGCATTCTTTTATCACACTACATTTGGCATCTAGGTTGCATTGTGATAGAGAACTGTTGAAGTATAGATTAGAGGTGAGTACATGGATAGGTATTACCATAACAATAAGAGAAGTCTCCAAGAGGTGTTTAATTCGAATTGATAAAGAAAAATTAGACACAAACTTGATTGTACTATAGTTAAGGAAGATATATTATCCTAGGTATGGATTGATTCACTGCTCATAGGGCTATCATAAACTGCTATACTAAGGAGGCGCTATTAGAATCTCGTAATCAGTCAAAAGAGTTTTTAGAGGTATTAGTGAAGCAATGTTGGCCAGGCTCATCTCATTCGTAAGTGCTTTGAGGTTAATATAAGGGGGATATGAGGCTTATTTGACCCATGCCATCAATACCCGAACTGAGCAGAATGTGCAGGACATTCCTGTTGTTAGGGAATTCCTAAATGTATTTCCCGTAGAATTATTTGGTTTACCTCCATATAGGAAAATGGAGTTTACGATCGACTTTGTTCCAGGTGCTATTCCTATATCTATTCCTCCATATAGGATGACACCTATGGAACTAAAGGAATTTAAGGCTCAGTTATAGGAGTTACTGGAAAAGAGTTTCACTAGACCCAGCGTATCATTATAGGAAGCTCTAGTCTTATTTAGGAAGAAGAAATATGGAACTCTGAAACTGTGCATTGATTATAGGCAATTGAATAGGATAACAGTGAAGAGCAAGTACCCGTTGCCTAGAATTGATGATTTTCTTGATCAGTTATAGAGACCTCGGGTGTTCACTAAGTTGGACTTGAGATATGGGTACAATCAGTTGAAGATAGCAAAGGTTGATGTAATGAAAAGTTCATTCAGGAGTAGGTATGGGCACTTTGAATTTTTAGTAATGCTATTTGGGTTAATTAATGCCCCAGCTACATTTATGTCTTTGATGAATAAGGTGTTTCAGCCTTACTTGGATCGTTTTGTGATTACCTTTATTAATGACATCTTAGTGTACTCAAAGAGTAGAGAAGATCATGCTGAACACTTGAGAGTAATCTTACAGATTATGAGGAAGAAACAGTTGTATGTTAGATTCAGTAAGTGTGAATTTTGGCTGGAATAAGTAGTATTTCTAGGTCACATAGTAACTGGACAAGCCATATAAGTTGATTCAAAGAAGATAGAAGTAGTAATGAAGTGAGAAGCTCCAAAGAATATGTATGAGATCCGGAGATTCCTCGGATTAGTTAGATATTACCGAAAGTTTGTAGAGGGATTCTCATTGATCTCAGCTCCTTTGACTAAACTTCTGAGGAAAAATGTGCCTTTCAGATGGAATGATGAATGTCAAAAGAGTTTTGAGAAGTTGAGGCATCAGTTTACTACAGCACCGGTGTTAACTATTCGATTGGGAATTGGAGGTTATGTAATATACAGAGATGCTTCGTATCAAGGATTGAGATGTGTGTTGATGCAGTATGGTAAGGTGATAGCCTATGTATCGAGACAATTAAGGTCTCATAAGATTAATTATCTGGTACATGATTTAGAGGTTATTGGATTAGTTTTTACTATAAAGATATGGAGACATTATCTGTATGGAAAGACATTCTAGATATATACCGATCATAAGAGTTTGAAGTATCTGTTAAGTTAGAAGGAATTAAATATGAGACAGAGAACATGGATAGAATTGTTGAAATACTATGATTGTACGATTGAGTATAATTTGGTAAAAGCTAATGTGGTGGCAGATGCATTAAGTATAAAGTTGATTAGTAGTGTAGCTCAGATTCAGTTATTGAGGTTACCAAGCTTAATTTAATTGAGAGCTCTAAATGTGGAGTTGAATTTAGAGTATAATAAGGTATTGATAGCCACTCTAAGACTGAAGCTGATGTTGCATGATAGAATCAGAAAGGTACAAAATAAAAATCTTGAAATGGTGAAGCTTATTGAGAAATTGAAAATGAATTCAAATTCTGAGTTTGACCTGAAAGATGAGACACTATGGTTAAAGCAAAGGTTGTGTGTGCCTAATGTGGATGAATTGAGGAAAACAAATTCTAGAGGAAGCTCATGTAGTCACTTATACTATGCATCCTAGTATTACCAAGGTGTATAATATGCTAAAGCAACATTTCTAGTGGCTTGGGATGAAGAAGCAAGTAGTGGAGTATGTTGCTAAGTGTATAACTTATCAGCAGATTAAGGCTGAGCATCTGGCTCCGGTTGGAAAGCTACAATCGTTACCTACTCTGGAGTGGAAATAGAAACAAATTACTATGGATTTTGTAAAGGGATTGCCAAAGACTTCGAGAGAAAATGACGCTATATGGGTTATGGTAGACCGATTGACTAGGTTGGCCCATTTCTTACCAGTGAAAGAGAATAATTCACTAGATCAGTTGGCTTGGAAATATGTAAATGAGGTAGTTAGTATTGGACCCCGAACTTTTCTTAGAATGTAGAAATATGAAATGAGAAATTTTGGTGATTATTCATGTGTAAAGAAAAGAAGAATTCTTGAATTTGAAATGATATACAAGATTAAGGTAGTGAATGTAGTAAGTTGATGATGAGTGGGATATTTTTCTGAACATAGTTCAGTCTTTTGAGAAATTCTTGATCTGTGGAGATCCGATCGAGTTGATTTTTGAGGCAAAATAAAATAGAGACATGGGGCTACAAGTCATATGAAGAAATTGAATTTCAATTTAGCCCCTAAGATTTCCAATTTCTGAATGGAAGTCGGATTTAGTGTTCAGTCTTGGATTAGTAAGAGCTGAAAGTATTTTGACCATAACTTTTGCTCTAGTTATCCAAATGAGGTGATTCTTGGTTTGGATTAAACTAGAGAAATAGATCTACAATTGTTATGAAGAAATTGAGTTTCAATTTTGTCCTTATGAAAAAAAAATCGATGATGGTTAAGGAGACCTCATTGGAATACGTTCACGTTATATGGTTCCGATTAAAAGTTGGGTTTCGGAAGCGGGCCCAACAGTTCTTCACTATACAAATATTTTTTGTTAACACGATTAGTTTCAGTTTTAAAAGAACTCTCACAATTATATCTAATTCCTTACATATCACTAGAATTCTTTGAGCTCCTAGTATGTTTTCAAGTTTCTTACTTTCCTTTTTAAATTTAGATAATGAATCTTTAAGAGCATCAATTTCCGTTTTCAATGATTTATTATCATACATTAATGCATCTAATTCATGATTATCATTGATAATCACATTTTTGGATGGTTTAATATTGGACCTGTGTCAAACATGACACATGTGTGTGATATTTTTCGGCATCAAAAGCCTTGCAAGATGAAATATTGGACTTTCATTATCTTTGGACCAAATGTTTTTTAACTTTTAAATTTGATACCAATACAGTGGTGTGACTTAACTGAGTTTTTAAACTAATTTCAAACTTGAAACAATACTGCAATTAAGTATTATCCAAGGGGGAGAATGTTGGACTTTTTAGTCTTTTCCCATAAAGTTGGAAAACATTTAATTGCATTTTTTGTTTTTTCAATAACTTATCAGTTAAGTTATGTAATTTAATCTAGATAAAGGTAATAAAATAGCCCAATTAATGATCTAAAACAATGGGTCAAAGTCTAAGAGAAAAATAGATCCCAATTAGTGTAGACCAGACCCATATCGGGCCTGTGATGGGAAGCTCAATATGGAAGCTATATATAAAAGTTAAGGTCTCCTACAGTTGCTGACATCATTTGTAAGCATACCGATTCTCTGATCCGTTAAGAGCACTTATGTTTGGAAAAAACTATAGAAAGATGTTAATCACGTGTCAGTAAACGATTCTCGTGAAGGTCCCAGAAGATTGGAGCTCATTTTGGCCACGAAAATTGCTTCGGAAGTTGGAATGAAACCAAAATAAGGTATTTCATATTTCCTTTGTCTTTTACCCTTTTATGAACAATCTGAGACATGTCATAAGGTCTAAGCTATGTGTTAAAAGTCAAAGTGTCCTATACATGGAAGCCCCCATCCACCTCAGCTAAAAAAACTTGAAGGGCCACCAGCAAACTCTTTAAATATGGATTCTTTTAGGACCTGAATAAAATGATAACGTACAAATTCATAATATCCCAACAACATCTTAAGAAGAAAACAACACTATGCAAACTATTCCAATAACTATCAATAAAGACATCAACATAAATAAAAATGGAAATCCACAAAATGAGAACACATTTCAAGAAGTAGCAACTAATGGAAATGCCTCAGGTACCCCCACCAAGGTAACCACAGTATTTGAAGTAACCACAGTATTTAATTCTTGCAATGAGGATATTGGGTTCGTATCTGCTAGT
>JANSVB020000154.1:959308-969796 GCA_025504935.2 Erythroxylum haughtii | reverse complement strand
AGTGGGAAATCAAGAATGATTGTACGTCTATGATATTGATTTGAGTGTGAAAATACATGGGTATGCCAGTGAGTGAATCATCATCGATGTATTCACTCAAAACAAAACACATATATATTAATGAATAATATTCAATTCAATCAAAGTAACACTTCATTCAGAGTTATAACTTATATTCTACAATTTGCATCATAATACAAGAAACCTTTAAAAATATAATCACTTTTTAAGTCATTCCAGAAGTACATTCTAAATATTGGAATATCATGTAATCATTTCCAAACATAACACTCATTTATCACAATTCTTCATATCACCATCAAAGTCATAAGCATTTCTCAATATCAACACAACATAGTTCAATATTCATTTGTAATCAATATCATGAACACATTTAAAGATACAAATGCAAATGCAAATGAGACTCATTCCATTTTAACTTTGATGTGATCAAGTGCCTATTTCACTGTCCCATATCCGTTGTAGATACCAGACTCTTTTCAGTATTGTTTCGTAGCTGTTGTAGATACTGGATTCCATTAAATGTTTAGTCTGAGACTTTGATGTGCATAACTGAGCTTAAATCTCTTTTCACATTGGCTACTTTAGTCACAACTCTTTTATGTGAACATGTATCATGTAATGGAGTATGACATTTCATATCATGTCCCTATTTGGTTACACTCTAATCAGCTATTTTTTTAACTGATTGGTTATTTTTTGTTGCTCGACTTTTCAAACAGCTAATAAAGTAGTTTGGATAACAGCTTTTTCATCAGCTGATTGAAGATAAACTGCTAAAGATGAAAATGCTTCTGTATAGGAGCGTTTTCATCCAACAGCTAAAGTTTTAATCATCCAAAGCCAGTTATACCTCAACGCCAACCTCTCTACGAGACCAAACTCCATCTCTCCTGATCGATCTGATAGACAAATTGAAGAAAGCATCAGTTTCAAGATCATTCATCTGTTCTCACTTTCTGCTCTCTTCTCTTTGCAATCTCTTTTCATATCACAATGTATTGACGATCAAAATCTACAAAAAATAGACTAAAATAAATTAATGCAAAATAAGAAGGAGATCAGAACTTCTCAAATAAGAAATCTATCATCATTTACTTAAGAAAAAGAACAAAAAGCATTCATTAGTTTTAGGATTCTCCATTCTTTCTCGTTTTTTGCTTAACCCTTTTCCTGTAATCTCTTCTTACATCATAACATATTGACGATCTAGATCTTAAAAAAAAGAGATAAAAACCATGAGAGATCTTACGTTCTTCACTGAATCTTCTCAAATCAGATCATAATAATCATTGAGATCGAGATGCTTATCGGAGAACGAGAGTAAAGTATGAAAAAGAAGAGAGAGATGAGAGAGAAAGTTATAGGGTAAAAAAATGAAAACAAAAGGCAAGAGATAAAAGAACAAGAAGACACTAATTTGTCATTATAGAGTAATTAATATTAATAATAAAATTCATTAAATCAAATTAATTATTTATTATTACAAAATATGAATTATAAACAAAATATATAAATAAACAAATTATTTGTTTATATTTTTAAATAATAAATAAAAGGTTAACGAAAGACTTAATTTATTATCATATAAAACTAATAAATATATTATTAATTATTAATAAAGTATAGTAAAATAATATTTATTAATTATAAATAAATAATTGTATAATGTAAATAATGATCTAAGTATGATAAATTGTAGAAATATAAATTTTTATTTATTAATAAAATTTAATTAACAAGTATTTATAAAATATGTATTATAAATAAAATATGAATAATTGATCATCTTATATATTAGTATTATTATGTAATAAATAAAATCTGAATAAAATTTTATTTTATTATCATATTGATTATTAATTATTAATAAAATTATTAATATATTTTCTTTTATTATCATATTAATTATTAATAAAATAAAAGCATATATTTATTAATTAATAAAATGGGAAGGGTTAAAAATCAATTTTGCAGGGAGAAGGTAAATAGGTTTTCCTTATAACTTTTTTTAAAGTTATGTCCTAATAAGTCATTTTACACATAAACAGTTAATACTAAATAGTTAATTTTACCAAATATTTCTAACAAACAGCTAATGCAATCCGCTGGTCAAATCAGCTGATAAAATCAACTATTAGCTAACAGCTAATGCAATCAGCTGATTGCCAAATAGGACCTTAAAAAACTTAAGTCTCAGTTTCAGGAGCTGTTAAACAAGGTTTTTATTAGACCCAGTGTGTCACCTTGGAGATCTCCAGTTTTATTTGTGAAAAAGAAGGATAAAACGTTGAGGTTGTGCATTGATTATAGACAGCTAAATCGGGTGACAGTAAAGAACAAGTATCCACTGGCAAGGCTTTATTAATTTTTATTATTAAATTCCTTGTTATTATTATTATTATTATTATTATTATTATTATTATTATTATTATTAATTATTATTATTATTATTATTAAATTCTTGATTATTAATTTTATTAATTATGTTTATTATTATTATTAAATTCCTTATTATTATTAATTTTCTTCTTCATATTATTAATTTTATTATTCTTATAATAATAATAATAATAAATTTTCTACTTATTATTATTGTTATTAACATTAATTCTATTAATTCTATTTATTATTATTGAATTCCTTATTATTATGAATTTTCTTCTTCTTATTATTAATTTTATTATTCTTATTAATGATCGTTATTAATACTTACTACTTTTCTTATTATTATTTATTTTATTATTTTAATTTATTATATTTATATTTATATTTATATTATTGTTATTATTATTATTAAATTTCTTCTTACTATTAATTTTCTTCTTCTCCTTCTTCTTCTTAATATTAATATTATTATTAATTTATTTTACTTTTAGGTGCAGAGGCATATTGGGTTCACATATTCCTTACTCTCCAATGACTTGCTCGCTTCATGTCTTCAATCGTAAGTGATGTGTTGAAGTATTCCCTTAACTCGGTGATTCGACCATCTTTAATGATGCAAACATGAACCCAATATGCTTATGCACCTTCCCAACCTTCCACGATCACGCACTCTCCGATGACCTCTATGCTTCTCAACATGAACCTGAATTTGGTTGTGGTATTTGAATCACCGGTGAGCATCCTCATCACGTGTTCGCAGTGGGGAGGTCCATAAAACCACCATTTCAGGTCACCTATCAAGAGCTTGCCCATGGTGTTCCTGTCACCTTCCACCAATGCCTTGTATAACTCACCAACAATACTCTTGTTTCGCATTTCTGGGTTCGGATCTGACATGGGTTTGTTAGACTATTTTATGTCTCATGTGACTTATAGTTTGAGTGTCATGAAAAGTACTCAAGATAATGGTTATTGAGTATTACAGAATGGATCTCAAATGGGTCAAATACCCTTTCCCTTTCTCTTCCAACAATGAGCTATCATGATGGTTGGTGATTGAGTATATAAGTTTTAGAAAAAAAACTTATATAGAGTAATCTCAATTATTCTGAACCATTGAAGAAACACATTAAAGAAAGGAAGTAGAAAGGGAATAAATCAATATCTTACAAGAACAAAAACAATCATGGATATAAGTACGCAAATCTCAATCGATCCATAAATGTCTTTAAGGGTTTTGATGCAGTTTCTATGGCAGACACCATTTTTTTTTGTTTTATAGAAAGAATCTGTACTTTTAGGTTTTGAAGATTTTTTGTGTACATAGTGCATGTTCATACCTAACCAAAGAGAAGTTATATGTAGATGATTAAAGGTGGTCTAACGATTTAACTGGTCTTAATTAACGAAAATCACATATAATCAGTAATTAATTCATTCCAGGAAGTTTTTTTGTTGAAAAGACTGAAATCTATAAACATTTGGAATGATTGAAACCGATGTAGTTGTCTCTTTCGTACTATAAAGTGCAAAACAATACTTTAATACAATAGTTTGTAAACACTAAAAAGATACAGAGAAAGACGATAGAGATTGAAGGCAATCATTATTTAGATTGATCTTTAGATAGACACACTTTAGAAGGGTAAAAAAATTTAAAAGAGTTTGATCTTTAAATTTTTTAAAAATATTTTTAATTTTCTAAAAAAGAAATTACTTCTTCTAGACTTTAATTAAAAAATAATAACAAAACACATCTTATATGAACTCACTCGATCTGAATTAACTAAAATTGACCTAAATTAATAATTTAAATAATTATACAATAAGTTATTATTTTGTGTGATGTTTAATTAGTTTGGTTCATGTTTGAGAATTAGATTGAATCGTTATGTAATCAACAATGAAGTGATGTTCATATCAGGTAATGTTTCCTTATTTTTAACCATATTTTAAGAAAATTAATTATTTTAAATTGTGAAAAAGAATATACATTAGCTAAATGTTAACTTCTTCTTCATCTAACTCCTCTTTTACCATAGGAGTTTCAACATCTACTTCATCATTTGCTGGGGTGACAATTTTTCCTTCAAACTCTACTTGTTTTGAAGTACCATCTGTTTGCTTAACATTTTCAATTGTTACCTTTCTTAACATGATAGATTTGTTAAAGGTAATATCCCTGCTGAAAATTATTTTCTTTGACTCTGGCATCAAAGATGATATCCTTTCACATTAAAGGTGATCCCCTATGAAAACTGCTTTCTTTTCACATAGATCCAACTTTGACTTCTTAACATGATAGTATGCAGTGGAACTAAACATAGCCAAGGAATCATAATCTGTAGCAAATTTTTCAAACCATTTTTCCAAAGGTATTTTACGACCAATAGCAGTTGATAGAAGATGATTGATGAGATGGCAAGCATATTTAATAGCCACACCCCAAAATTCTCTGCCCAACGCAGCATTAGACAACATACACCGAACATTCTCTAGCAATGTCTAGTTCATACGTTTTGCTACCCCATTTTGCTGTGGTGTATCCCTAACTATGGAATGTCTGACAATATGATAATACCTTCATCTTCACAAACTTTTAAAAATAGATCACTCCTGCACTCCCTATAATTATCTGTATGGAGACACTTGATCCTTCTGCTTGTTTGAGTTTCCACCATCTTCTTACATTTGAGGAAAACTACCAGCACTTCATCCTTAGCGTTCAGAGTATACACCTCTACTCTTCGGGAAAAATTATCAACAAAGGTCACATAATAATGTTTTCCTCCTAAAGAAGATGTTGAAGGTCCCCACACATCAGAGTGAACATAATCTAAAATACCCTTTGTATCATAGATTGCAGTGTTGAATTTCACTCTTGTATGCTTACCTGTGACACAATGTTCATAGAAGTCTAATTTGCAGGCCCGAACTCCTTTCAATAATTCTTGATTTACTAATATCTTCAAGGATTTTTCACTTGCATGTCCTAAGCACATATGCCATAACCTAGCTGCTTCTAGCTCTTGATCATCATTAGAAGCTACTGTTGTTGTTCCAATAACTACATACCTTAGTAATAATATAGGTTATTGTTTCTTCAAATTCCTTTCATTACCACAAGTGCACCAGAGATAACTTTCATTACTCCATTTGCTACATTTATAGTATAACCCTTTGATTCTAGGACTCCCAGAGAAATGAGATTCTTTGTCAAACTTGGCACGTATCTGATATTTGTTAGAGTCCTAGTTGTTCCATCATGATTCCTTAAGCAAATTGAACCAATCTCATTTGTTATGCGGGGATTGTCATTTGTTGTGTAAATAACTCCACCTTCTAGCTCTCCAAAATCGGAGAACCAATCCCTATTGAGACATTGTGATGAATACAACCTGAATCAAGTAGCCGTGGACTAGAAGGGCTTATTGAGGATGTAACAACTAATGAAAGATCTGAGTATGTATCTTCATACTTAGTAATATTTTGCAACAACCTTTCCATATCAGGTTTGTTTTTATTCTTTCGGTGGCCTTTTTCCTGACAAAAGACACATTCATCTTTGCTCAGCTTGAGCCTCAACTTAGATCCTTTCTTTCCTTTTCTCTGACTTTGCGAACAGTTTCTGACTACCAAAGCTTCTACTGCTCCACTTGTACGTTCTTCCTTTGTCTTCCTTTTCAATTCATGACTTTACAAAGTAGTTGTAACTTCACTAAGAGACACATCAACCATCCCATGAAATAGAGTAGTTTTAAGAAATTCAAACTTGTTAGGAAGGGATCCCAACAACATCAAAGCCATATCTTCATCTTCAAATGTCACATCCAAATTTATTAAATTAGTAACTAACTTATTAAAACTGGTGATGTGATCATTTATAGTGGTACCCGAAACATAAGAGAAAAAAAATAGTCTCTTCTTCATATGAAGCTTACTTTGACTACTTTTCTTCAGGAATTTCTCTTACAATGCATTCCATAATTTAACTATAGAAGTTTCGTTCGAGAAAATATTCTTTTGCTCTCTGGAAAGACATGATCGAATTATACCATATGCTAAACAATTTATAGTCTTCCAATCTTTCTCCTTAACATCGTCTGGTTTCTTTTTTTTAATAGCAATGTTAAGACCTTGCTAAAAAAGAGTGTCTTGAACATCACTTTGCCACATGTCAAAATGACCCATACCATAAAAAATCTCCACCATAAATCTTGTATTTGTCACAACAGTTCTTGCTAGAATAGACGAGGTAGAAGCTGTCAATGTGGTTGGTGCAGTCGTATCTTTGATTTATGTCATCTCTGTTATAATTTCTATTCAATAACTGTCAATGTGAAGTGCCAACAGCTTGAGAAAAAATCTTTTCTGATGTAAAAGATTAGATTACACTACAACTACAGAGCATACAATGAAAAATCCTTGGCTCAGATACCAATTGTTGTGAAATTCAGGTTAATTATACCAATAATAACAAATTCAACTTGAGCACTATTGCCTAGGTGAATAGCGTGTGAATGATTGTATTGAAAAATCACACCAGGTAAATTCATAGGAAAGACTGAAGGAGTTACAAACGGTCCTACTTAAAACTTATTCCCTTAGATAGAAATTTTCTAGACATGTAATTTAATAGCACAATAAATCACTACAATTATGCTCAATAATAGCTATTAAATAGATAAATAAAGAACATCAGAATTTAACGAGGTTCAGCCAATTATGTCAACTTCCTCAGAAACTAATAAATTGATATTTCATTATTTTCAAAAAAATAATACAAGTGAACTACCACTCCTATAGAGCATATGCCAGACATATTGAAGGATATTCGGGAATATACTCTACAAAAGGGCATGTTAAGACAGTCACATTTCCAAATTTTAAAGGCATCACATATCTACTATTTAAATATTTTAATAATTGCAAAACAAAAGCATTTAAAATCTTCATTTTGAATCATTTCATTCACAATCATATTCAATCACAATCATTTTGATCAATTTTTATTTACAAACATATACAGTCTCGAATGTCATTTCATTTCTAAAATTCATATATACAATATACAATAGTTGAGTGATACAATTCTTGATAAAACATAGCTAAGACATTTGAAGTTACAACTGATCCCGACACTGACCGATGTCTGAATGCAGAAGCTACTTCAACTAGACTAGCTAGAGAAGTTAGGTCTCCTTAGTACCTAAAAATTATTATTGCAATTTTGATGAATTTTGCAAACTCAGTGAGTGAACCATCATCGATGTGCTCACTCAAATAAAACATAGAAATCTCATGTATAAAACACATTTCAATTAGTATGTGTTTTGTAATTGTGTTTATTGATGATATCTTAGTGTATTCATAGAGTAGAGAAAAGCATGATTAGCATTTGAGAGTTATCTTACAGATTATGAGGGAGATATAGCTATATGCTAAATTCAGTAAGTGTGAATTTTGGTTGGAACAAATAGTATTTCTGGGTCATATAGTGACTGGACAAGGCATACAAGTAGATCCAAAGAAGATAAAACCAGTAATGAAGTGGGGGGCTTCGAAGAATGTATTAGAAATCTGGAGTTTCTTAGGATTGGCCAGATATTATCGAAGATTTGTAGAGGGGTTCTCATTGAACTCAACCCCTTTGACTAAATTTCTGAGGAAGAATGTAATTTTTAGATGGAATGATGATTGTCAGAAGAGTTTTGAGGAGTTGAAATATCGGTTGACTACAACACCGATATTAACTATTCCATCGGGAGCTGGAGGATATGTAGTATATAGTAATGCTTCGCATCAAGGATTAAGATGTTTGTTGATGCAGCATGACAAGGTGATAGCCTATGTATCGAGACAATTAAGGTCTCATAAGATTAATTATCCAGTACATGATTTAAAGCTTGCTGTAGTTGTTTCTGCTCTAAAAAATATGGAGACACTATCTGTATGAAGAGATATTCCAGATCTAAACTGATCATAATAACTTGAGGTAGCTGTTGAGTCAGAAATAATTGAACATGAGATAGAGGAGATGGATAGATTAGTTGAAAGATTATGAATGTACTGTTAAGTATCATCTAGAAAAAACTAATGTGGTGGCTAATGCTTTAAGTAGAAAGTCAAATAGCTGTGTAGCTCAGATTCAACTATCGAGGTTACTAAGCTTAATTCAATTGAGAGCATTAAATGTGGAGTTGAATTTAGAGTAAAAGGAGGCATTGATTGCTACATTAAGACCAATGTTGCAATATAAAATCCAGAAAGTCTAGAGTAAAGATTCTAATATAGTGAAGCTTATCGAGATAATGAAAATGAAACCAGATTCTAAATTTAAACTGAGAGATGAGACATTATGGCTGAAGCAAAGGCTGTGTGTGCCTAATCTGGATAAAGATAAGGGTATTTTAGTCTATTGTTATTCTAAGTTTATATTTTTCAAATCAAACACTGATATATAAATTCTTTAACAGTAAACCAAAAAATGATACGCATTTTATTTTATTCTTTATCTTTTCTATTCATAAGAATAATTATTATATTACTTATCTACTCTAGCTTTTAAACCAAACTCATTGTTAGTTTCATGATCTTTTATCATGCAAACAAAATTAATTTTTCCTAACATCATTTATTCTAAATAAATTATCCAAGGAATGCAAGATTGATGAATCAAAGGATGAATAATAAAATTGGAGCCAAGTCTCCGACCACCAACTCAACAACCCCCTCGGAGACACTTCTCCAAACTTACACATCCCTCATGTTTTATTATATTTGGTTGCCATGAAACAGCTAAAGGATGGTGTTAACCCAAGAATGAAGCCAGCTCAAGAGGGCGATCACAACAGGCAAGGAATCCAAAACCACGAGCTGTATATTGCCTGTCAAAGGGTATTCGATACCATTTCCACCAACTGAAGGAATATTGTTGGTGATGCGTCACATAATAAACTGGCCTAAACAGGTCGGATTCGGAGCAAACTACAGATTAATGTAATGCGTTTTGGCAATTTCTCGTCAAACTTTGAGTAATCTTCGGTGACAATACCTATATCTTACATCCCAAGATGACATATTTGTTGCCAGACAGAGAGAAATGAACAGTTAATAGCTGACAACAACTTTAAAAAACAGGAGAGGGGATGTTAGAGATCCTTTGCTCCTTTCATAAGATTAGATATTCCACATGGAAAGCAAGTCTCACTTTGCTTGCACCATTCTCCTGTGCATTAGCTAAAGTTGATGGAATCACTACAAATGCTTTCATACTAGGCTCTTATTCTAGAGTCTGCTCCAAAATCGAGTACTTCCCAGGAACAGCGCAGCAAGAAATAAACAATAAAGCTGAGTTCAGATACAGCTCGGTCCATATTTGCGTAGGTTTTGGAGCACAGAGAGTTTCAAACATAAGAGGTACATAGAAAATTGTCATTTCTTCTTTTGTTTGTCTGCCAAAGCAGTATCATCAAGTGTTATAGGGGATTAGATTTTGCATTATTTTTGAGTCTGATTGACAATTACCTCTGCAAAAGCATGCTTTAGAATCTGTTCTGGCAAAGTAATACCGAAGTGGATAGTTGCATGTATGAAACAAGAAGCCAAGAGAAAATGGAAACCATATAGCCGGTGTCAAGGACCCGGCCTATATGTCATTGTCTGCTTGTCTCTCTTTCAGATGTACGTAACGAATTAAGTTCGCCATTCCGCACATTTTTATTTGATTACTTATTTAAACTGATATAAATATTTCTATTTAATATATGTACTTTTATTTATAATAATTCACTGCTAATCATTATAAATAATTTATATTTAATTAATAAATATAATGTTCTGTACAAATAAATTCTAATTTTATAATATTTTTAATAATTTTCATAATTTTATAACAAATACAAAAATGATTAATTCTAGAAATTTAAGACACTATAATTTTATATATTGAGAATGCAAATTTGTTCATAATTAATCATATGTGTAAATTGGTTTTTGATCTTGTAAATATAAAATTTATCATCTAACATTTAATATATACTTATTTTAAAATAACTAAAGTACTTTAAAAACTTTAAT
>JANSVB020000154.1:921590-937636 GCA_025504935.2 Erythroxylum haughtii | reverse complement strand
CCCCACCCATACTTGCATGGTATAAATTTGAATTTTTTGGGGTATGTTTGAGTTATTTGTTTGGTATATTTGAGTCTTTTGTGAATGGGTAACAACATTTCAGGATGAAATGTTAGTGTTAGAAGTTTAAGTTCTCAAATTTCTTTTTGAACTTAGGATGATTTATTGATGCATATTAAGTGTTTAATGAAATGCCTCTTGTTAGAAAATTTTGTTAATTTATAAAGATGGAGTTAATTTATATTAAAGAATGAGTTTATGGGTGAGCGTACTTACATATTTGAGAGTCATGTATAACAATTGCAGAAGATTATTGTCACTTGTATAATTAAGCTACATTAAGAAGCATTAAGATAGTTATATACCAAAGACCCTAATTAAGTACCCTATTAAATATTGGAAAAATATGAAATAAACATTTTATGTATAGTACTTACATCATAATTAGCATCATTTTGCATTCTCAAGAATAACGCTTAAATTCATGATAAGTATAGCATTATACTTAAGACTTGTCATATGTTTCCTAATATAGCCTAATTCCTCCTCTACGTTGGTTTCTTATAGTAGAATGATAATTCCCGTTTCTAATTTACTATTTAGGATAGAATGAGAAGTAATATGAAACCATTCTCTTCTATTTCATTATAAACTCTTATCTCAAACGATACAATAATATTATAATTCATTTCATTTCAATAATAAACCCTCAACCAAACATAACCTAAAGATTTGTAACTTTATTTCTCCTCTGGAGTTTTATTAATTCAATTTTATCTTTAAAAAATAAAAATTGGTATATTAAGAAATAAATTAAATTATAATTTAATAGTATAATATAAATAAAATAAAATTTGTTTCTAATTTTTATTGTAAATTTTAACAAAATATATTTTTAAATAAGAACCAAAAAATGAAATAAAAACTAAAAACATATTTAAAAAATTAAATACATTTTTAATGCACGTGTTGGTTAAACGTTATAGCCACGTGTCTCGATATCCTGCTTCTCGAGTTTGCGTGGTGGACAAGTTGGGGGGTAGTCGATGCTAACGTACGCCTCTGCAGTTACACTTCACGTGGCTCCATTTGTGTAAGGATTAATTAATCATTATTAGTTTATTACCCTTTTTGAGTTTTATGCATGCACATATAAAATGCTTTAGGTGTTGATGATTATTTTATAGAAGGAGAAGATAATGCAGTTGTGATCCATTTATTTTAAATAAAATATTACACTTTATTCTATTTCATTAATAAATTTTCAATCAAATATAATCTAGACACTTTTTTTTCTCTTTTATTAATTCACTTTTATCTTTTAAAAAATAAAAAGTAGTGTATTAAGAAATAAATTAAATTATAATTTAATAGTATAATATAAATAAAATAAAAAAGTAAATAAAATTTTATTTCTATTTTTTATTATAAAATTTAACTAAACTTAAATAAGAACCAAAAAATGAAATAAATATTTAAAAATATTTAAAAAATGAATCAAAAAACAGACTATTTTTCCGCTTTTGAGTTGTGCCGAAAGCAACAGTCCGTTATATATATACATACCACGTAAATACAGATCGGTCATTGTTCACCAAAACCCTAGCAGTTCATATTTTCCACGGTTACATTCTCAGAGCGGCAACCATGGTTACAAATTTCTCACCCTCCACAGTTTTTAATTGAAAAGATTATTATCCTTTTATGTTTGTTGTGATGCTTTGTTTTTTTTTTTTTTTTTTGTGGTTCTAACGACGGGGACCGTGCGTCCTGCGGCTTGTAGGCGGATGTTGAGACTGATGTGGCGGCCGCGGGAGGGCAACCAAAGAAGAGAACATTCAAGAAGTTCAGTTTCAGGGGAGTTGATTTGGACGCTTTGCTAGATATGTCCACTGATGAGCTTGTCAAGCTTTTCCATGCTCGTGCACGCAGAAGGTGATATCTGGTTTCCATTGCCTTTGTTGTGCTTTAGGCGTTTCGGTTATGGTTTCTTTTTTTTTTTTTTTCTTTTTAATGCGTTTGTTATAGGTTTCAGAGAGGTATGAAGAGGAAGCCCATGGCCCTCATCAAGAAGCTTCGCAAAGCTGTAACTTCTCCTAAGCTTTTAATCTGTTTATCCTTTTTTACTTTCTCAAGTTTTAGCTGTTGACTGAATTTAGTTGTTGATCTATTGTCACGTGCTGTTATTGTCCTTTCATGTATAATTCAAGTTTACAAATTTTCTTTTGCTTTGTCAAATCGTTTATCAATTCTATCTAATTTTATGTTTAGCCATATATTGAGTTTTAGAAGAGTTTGCAATATTGGGGAAAAAGAAAAAGCAGAAGATGTCTACTGGTTGTGATTGTACTATATTAGCTGTACTTGAGGTATTAGATAATCATATCAATCAATTGCGGCAATCTTTAATCCCTTTCATTTTATTATTCAGGATATTTTCAATTTTATTTTTCTATACATACTAAACAAGTTGCCAACGAGTATACAATATACTGGGTTTGGCTTGAAACGATGGTATAGCAACTTACGTTCCTGTTAGCTGTACAACAGAAAATGAAGAAAAGCTAGAATCGACATGATTGTAGTCAACATATGTGCTACCGGGAGTGAATGTTTAGTAAGGTCATAAATCTTTTACCTTATGGTGATTGTTATCGGTCATGACTTTGCGGTTCATTTGGTATTGAATGGACAACAAGCATCATGCTCTTATGGGTGATTTACTTTGATCAGAGATCTTGCATAGTCACCTTTTTCAGTTGTCTGACTGACTGCTTTTCTGCTGCCTCACATTCTTGTCTAGTATGCCATATTGTTGTTGAAGCAATCTGATATGCTTGCCTCTTATTGTTCCCATACAATATCACAGTGTTTGAGACTCTTCATTATTATCTCTTGTTGTATGATGTGCAAGTAATATCTTTGGTTGTTGGAGCAGAAAAGGGAAGCCCTACCTGGCGAGAAGCCAGAACCAGTCCGAACCCATCTGCGTAATATGATCATTGTACCTGAAATGATTGGGAGCATCATTGGGGCCTACAATGGCAGAACCTTCAATCAGTTTGAGATCAAGCCTGAGATGATTGGGCATTACCTGGCTGAGTTCTCCATCACCTACAAGCCTGTTAAGCATGGCAGACCTGGTCAAGGTGCGACCCACTCATCTAGGTTCATTCCTCTCAAATGAGTTTTTTCGCAACAGCGTTCATTAGATCTGGCAATGGTTGTTGATGAAACTTTTGCTTACGGATCACATCTTGTGTTTTTGAATTAAGGGAATAAGTTTTCCAGCTTTCTTCAAATTCTATGCATTCATATATTCTGCTCGTAAATATTACATGGGTTTGAGTTACTGTATTTTTGTTATCTATCCCGTTTAAAACGAACGAATTAGAGTGATGCAAAGATGATTGAAGCCGTTAATTGTCTTCAACCGCGAACTTATTTTCAAAATATGCATGTTGTGTGTTTGGAGTTTGGACGCTAATATAATATTTCCTAAAAATTTAACTCTTTAATATTGCTTTGCATGTACAGTAGGTTATTTGATTAAAATAATTATTTAAATATAATTTATTAATTGTCTTGCAAAATCATTGGAAAAAAAGGTAAACTAAGAACCCTAATCTATTCGTTATCTTCTGTTAGAATTTGTATTATGTTTTAAAGTTGATGGTGATTTTTCAACATATCAACCTGTTTTCTTTAAAAAGTTATGGTGTGTGAGAAAACTAATAAATCAAGACCTACCATATTCTTTGATTCTAATTTTCTTCTGTCTCCTTTACTCCCTTCTCACGCCTACACTCAAACATGGACGTGGACCCAGTACACTTGCAATAAGAAAGAAGTCAATTAGCAAAAAGTTCAACTCTTCAAAGCACATTCAATTGTTTCGGCGAAGAATGTTAAGTAAAGATATATTATAATTGTTTACAAACAAAATGTCTACCAATTGCACCTAAAGTTTTAAATAAAAGACCCTTACAATCGTTACGTTGCATGTGGTAAGAAGTTTTGAGTCTTCACTACCACAAAAGACATGAAGGCAATGAGAACAAGGATATTGAAAATAGTCTCAATCTTGACATGAATTTTTAATTGTATTTTATCATTCATGATATACTCATTTCTAATTGTTTATGTTTTTAATACTAACTTTTGCGTTCAAAAAGTAAAGAAATGGAACATCACTTAGCTAAGATGAAACATGAAGACTCTATATGTCAAAGCTCAAGTGAAGTTAAAGCTAATTAATCCATGTAGCATTTATTATGCTGAGAACAAAAAGCCTACGTCAGGAACACGTACCAATCCCTGGAAAAGAGTGGTGATATGCAAGTACCTTACAGATCCAACAGCTGTGTTGGGGTATTTGTCTGATATGTTTCTGATATTGCCATCTGTGGCTGGATATCTTTCGCTCTTTTATCCCTACAAAGGGAAGTATGTTCCACACGCACCAGTTTCCGGTCTTCTTCAATATTGTTGCGTAAGTTTGAAATCTTCTTGATTTGTATGGATTTTGATTTCTTTGCAGCCGGGGATCTTTCTTGCTATATGATTTACAAAGATTGGGATTAAATAGGACTGAATTATGAATCTTTCTACCGACTGGGTTTTTTTTTCTTATTATTTAATTCATATTTTATTTACTAAGTATTTATTTTCATTATATTTTTATATTCTTCTTCTTCTTCTTCTTTTTGTGGGTTATTTAGAAACAATCTTTATATTCGTTAGGGGTAAGAATGTCAGCAAGATTTATACCGGATGTTATTGATGTTGTTGTTGATGTTATTGTATTATCGTCTAGTTTAATAGTAACGTTGTTGACAATTTATGTTATTCTTTTAACTTTAAAATATTTTTCATTGAGAATTGATGATAAGATAGTTTTTACTTGCATTTAATATGCATATAGGAAACTTTAGCGTCAAATTTATTAACTATTATAATAATATTTGTCCATTATTGCATACTAATCCCAATTTAACTTGCATTTTCTAGTTTATATGATAGCTGTGAATGGAAAAGTTAGCATTAGTTTATCTGTTGGCAACACTTTACTAAACATGCATCAATGTAGTATAAAGGTCCCAATGTTGCGGTTTTTGATATGTGGATCTATATTATGTTAATTTAAGAGAGATATGTAAAATCGGAACAAAATGGAGAGATAAGAATATAGTTAATACATGATATTCAATACTTGGTATGACTTTATTATATGATTTATAGAAACTAGAATCCAATAAGAGTGCTTTGGACCTAATTAACTTTGGAGGAACATGAGATTTGTGATGGTTATTTGGATCATACTGATGAGCCCATTATAGCAGTACCAATACTTAAGAGGCATAACAACTAACATGAAGAAGCGAGTGATTAGGTGCTAACTTAGTAGGTGATTTGGATGATGAAGTTAGTATTTGGGTGATCATAATTTTGGTAATTATGATGATAATATAGGTGGTGTGGTTGGAGTCTTTTCTTTTGATGTTGATGCCAACTTTTGATAGGATGTATGTGATATGGTCGCTAACATAATTGGTTAAATTGATTTTGGCATAAGTGGAGATGTTTGGTGATGTGGATACTAAGATGAATGGATTTACTAGTGATGTGGATGTGGAGATGGGCGATATTATGGATGTGGAAATGGGTGGTGTTATGGATACCAAGAAGGGTGGTGATGTTACCAATATGGCTAGAGAAGAATAAGAAATAATGATTATATAAGAACATGAGATAGTGGCTCGAGAAGAACGTGAGATAGTGATTATAGAAGAATATGAGACAATGGTCAACGAAAATACTGATGAGTAGGATGAAGAGAGTGGGTTTGAAGTTAATATTAATGCAGATAATGAAGCTTTGCATAACGACTTTTCATATCCTAGAAGTTTCTTAGGAAGTGACGAATATCCCAATATAGAAGAATTAGATGTAGCTTTAAAGATAGCAAAGTCAAAGAAGTAAACATGTTCCTAGAGTTGTATTTATTGTAGCGACCCGAACTTAGTGTACCGAGGCCTCTCCCCTCGCGTACTTCTAGAGGCCCGCGATTCCTACTGTAGAGCCCGGCCTCTACCGCCATCACTCCAGGTATTGTCCTCTTTGGTTCAGGGGGAGCCACGACTCGAACCCAAGACCTCAAGGTTTTGTTGCACTTTAAGTGCACGCCTCTTACCATTGAGCCAACAGTAGTGGTCGCGTGGCCCAAGTTCACGGACCCTACAATGGAGCATGCGACATATACTTAATTCCATCACCTGGCTATGATGACATAGCAGCAAAAAGTTTAAAATGAGCAGCAAGTGAAGTATTTATAGGTTTAGCATATTTCACACCAAAACGCTCTAAAACCTTTTCAACAAAACCTTTTTGAGAAAGGTAAAAATTTTCAGCAACCTTATCTTTTCAAATCTCCATACTAAAATTTTCTTCATTGCTCCCAAATCTTTCATCTCAAATTCACCACTCGATTATGACTTCAATTTCTTGATTTCAGAAATATTCTTGGCTGCGATAAGCATATCATCAACATAAAGTAGCAAGTACACAAATGAGCCATCTTTAAGTTTTCTTAAATATACATAGCTATCATATTGGCTCCTGGAATAGTCGTGACTAACCATGAAGGAATCAAACCGTTTGTACCACTGTAGAGGAGACTATTTCAATCCATACAATGATTTCTTCAATAAGCAAATGTGGTATTTCTTGCCTTCAATCTCAAAACCCTCAGGTTGTTGCATGCAAATTGTCTCATTAAGCTTTGAATGCAAAAAGGCAGTCTTAACATCTAATTGTTCTAACTTCAAATTATATATAGCGACCAAAGCAAGCAAGATACGAATATAGCTATGTTTAACAATAGGTGAAAAAACATCATTAAAGTCAACTTCATGTAACTGATTACACCCCTTAGTAACCAACCATTCCTTATACTTAGCATCTTCAACAAATGAAATAGCATCTATTTTTTCTTAAAGACCCATTATCAACGAACTATCTTGTCTTTTAGCAACTTGACCAAGTCCCAAGTTTTATTCTTATAAAGAGACTTCACCTCTTCCTGCATAACGATTATCCACTTACTTGAATCATCACAAGAAATAGCTTCTGAATATGAGGAAGGTTGACCATCATCATCATTGTTTTGTGCTACTGCCAAAGCATATGCAACATGATCTATATCAACAAAATTTTGAGGTATTTTCCTCTCCCTTCTTAACCTATATATAGTGATAGAATGCTACTCTTGTGGTACCTCAATAAGAGCAGGCAATTGAACTTAGTCTTACTGTGAAACACCATCTTCTAAAGGCAAATTCTCCACCCCAACTTCTGTAGGCTTTTTAGGATTCTTCACTCCAATGTCAAAAGAGATAAGATTGTCATCTCTTAGGTGAAGCATTATAGACTCATTCAATACAACATCCCTATTGATTATGACTTTGGATATCTTAGGATAAAGAAACCAAACTTTATATCTCTTTACACAATGAGGGTAGCTAATGAAAATGCCCTTTTTAAATATAGGGTCCAATTTACCATCATTGTCATGAACATACATTGGGCAACCAAATACCCTCAAATCAGAGTAGTCAACAGGTTTTCCATACCACAATTCTTTAGGAGTCTTACAATCAATAACTGTAGAAGAAGAACAGTGAACTCAGTAGCAAGTTGTAGAAGTTGCTTTTGCGTATAAATCTTTTGATAGGCCTAAATTAGATAGCTTGTAGTGAACTTTTTCTAATAGAATTTTATTTATGCGCTCGACTACACCACTCTATTGTGGGGTCCCTCTAATTATGAGATGTCTGACAATACCTTCATCTTTGTATAATTGATTAAATTCAATATCGTAGAACTTCAGCCTATCATCAGTGCGAAGATACTTTATTTTCTTGTTTATTTGCTTTTCCACCAAAGCCTTCCACTACTTAAAGGTAAAAAAAACACATTATTCTTGTATTTCAAAAAATAAACCTATACCTTGCTAGAGTAGTCATCAATAAAGGTGAGCATATATTGAGCACCATCTTTAGAAGGAACATAAGCAGGCTCCTAAAGATTTGAATGAATATAATCTAGAGTACCTCTAGTCTTGTGGATTGTAGTACTAAAACTGACTTTTTTTTGCTTGATGAAAATGCAGTGCTCACAGAAATCTAACTTTATTGTATTTTGACCACTTAAAAGACACCTCTTGCTTAAAATATCTAGACCTCTTTAACTCATGTGTCTGAGCCTTATATGCCATAATTTAGTGAGATTAGAATCTAACATAGGAGATGAAGTGACAATAGTTGAACTTATAACAACATATCCTTGCAACATATATAATTTGCCAGTTTGCCTTAAACCCATCACAACAATAGCATCTTGTAGAACTTTCGAAACCCCATTTCCAACAGTAAATTCACAACTAGAATCTTATAATGTATTTAAAGAAATAAAATTTTTATATAAGTCAGGAACATGTCGAACTTCAGTAAATGTTCTCACCATACCATCATGCATTATGATTTTGACTGTGTCAATTCCAACAATCTCATAAGGGTAGTCATTAGCGATCAAAATAACTTTACCTTGAAAAGGGTCATATGTAGAGAACCAATCCTTATTGTGGCATATACGAAAAGTGCAAGCAGAATCCAAAATCCCCCTTTGTGTAGATTTGGCACCATCTTTGGTTACTAAGAGAAAATCACAAGCTCCTTCTTCAACAACATTGGCTTCAACATGCTTTTCTTCATTTTTCTAATCTTTATTCTACTGCTTGTTCTTCAATTTATAGCAATCTGATGTAATGTGCCCCTTTTTCTTGCAATAATTACAATTAAGATTCCTATATCTAGATTTGGATCTAGACTTTCATTTTTGGCCATTCGAAGAACCTTTATCTGTTGACCTTTCTTTAACGAGTAGCCTTTTGCCAGACTATCGTTTCTACTTGTTCAAAGTTCCTTATCAATGAGTTCCTTTGAAAACAAAATTGCCTTAAAATCCTCTAACCTTAGAGTTTGCAGACTATAAATGAAAGTATCTCTAAAGTGCCTACAGGATGGAGGAAGTGAGTGAAGTAACATAAGAGCATGATCTTTATCTTCATAAAAAATCTCCATATTTTCTAAATCCGTTATGATAGTGGAGAATTCGTCAATGTGAGATTTGATATGCGTACTTTCGACCATATTGAGTGTGTATAGTTGGTGTTTATCTACTAGTTTGGTGGTCAAATTCTTTGTAACATATAAAGACTTAAGCTTGCTCCATAGGTCTTTTTCAGTCTTCTTCTGCACAACTTCTTGCAAGACTTCATTTGACAAGCATAACTGAATGGTAGCAAGGGCTTCATCCTCCATCTCGTACTTCTTCACCTCATTCATAGTAGTGGGTAATTTATCTTTACCTAATAGTGCCTGATGTTAGACTTGTCAATAGGTTGGGCCGCTCCTGACCCGGCCTAGCCCGACCTATATATTTTTTAAAAGAAAAAATAAAAAATGACATCTTTTTTAAATAATGATTGGGCCGACCTCGTTGTTTTTGAAATAACGTTCAGGCCGATCATGGTTTGCCTTTGGCCTGGTCACATTTGACATTCGTACCTGATGAAAACCACTATGAATTAAGATCACACGTACCTTGACCTACCATATAATGAAACTCATAGTACAACCGAATTTCTCAATATCAAATTTTATTGTTGCCATAATGAATCCCAAATAAATATGGTAACAACTTTGATACCACTTGTTAGAGCTTTAGTTACAAAAAAATATTTATTTGGGAATAATAATGAAAAATAGAGAAATAATAAAATAAAGAGACACACAACTATTTACATGTTTCGACACTATGCCTACATCCACGAGCGAGGGAAGAATAAATTTCATTAACTAATTTGAAGAATTCAAATGTGAAAAGTAACATTCAAACCCTAAAACCCAATTACACTCTATTCTTGTAACATCCACATACCTCCTGGGAGAATATGCAGATGCTACACAAAACATAAACACACTAAGCATTCCTTACATGCATTTCTAGAAACTCAAGTAAACAAACATTACAATCCATTAGGAGTTACTTTATAAACAAAACATAATGTACATCATACATAATGAACTTATCAAAATATATGCCATATATATTAAATCCATACTGTAGTAAGGTTATTGCAAATCATTTATAGGATATTACAAACCTTATTCACAAATATACAATCTGTCTTATTACATTAAATACAATTCTTATACAAACTCAATTATACATCTTCAAAAGCCATAGACATTCTTCTGGCCACTACGGTTATCTTTGTCCCAGTCTTTAAAACTTCTTATCAGAACCTACATAGAGGAAAAATCACCATGCTAAGCATATAGCTTAGTGGGGAATAACTAAACAAGATATAATCTAGCAACTGTTTCTAACAATCGTCTAGCATTCATATGCATTGAATAATTTCAAATCACATACAACCTTTAATTATTCAAATTAAAGAACAATCCCATATTATTTGCATCAGAACAAAATATAACATACCAGAATAGGATATACTTGCTTCAAAACAAAACTTATAAGTATCCGAATAGAATACGACAATATCAAAATAGAACTTTAAGGTATTAAAACAGAACTTGATTGTGTCATAATAGAACTTGATTATATCATAATAGAATTTAGTTATATCAGAACGGAGCTTAACTTATATCATAATTGAATATATATCATAACATAAAATAAGTTAGACTGCTAATCCTTTTTACAGAAGTGGGTAAAGGGACCAGAACAGAAGATACCATAATTGGTATCATAGAATAGGAGAGACTTATGTCTCAATAATAGGAGACACTATTGTGTCAAATATTAGGAGACATTGAAGTGTCGATATCAGGAGAAACCGAAGTGTCTATATCAGGAGACACTTTAGTATCACAGGAGAAGCTGTAGATCCTTCTAGGCAAGCCTATTTACCCATGACTAGGACTTAACATTTTTAAAACAATCCATTTCAGATTTCAGAATCATATGTAAAAGATGTAAAGCATATCATATGACTTATTCCATTTTGCTCACATAGGATATAATCATTCACATTTAATCAAACTTAACATGTCTTGTGAACATAAACATTTGTAATAATGCACTAATGAATACATTAAGTAATTACACATTACATGTAGTTACACAGGTTCCTAATTCACAAACATTCATAACTAACACATTACTCTTGTTCATTAAATCACATTAGCATTCATAAGTAGACTTCATTCTTTTAACAACTTATAAATTCCAAAATTAGATACTTTTTTATGTAATAACACCTTCCTTAAGATTATTACTTCAATTACAAATGCAAATCTTATTAAACATTTAATTAACTTACTACACATAAAATTAGGTTCATTTTTCACCTTAATTAAGTCTAATTACACCATTATAAAGTACCTTAACCTTATATAGTCTAACAATTGCCCAAAACCAACCTTTTTCCCTTCCTAAATACTTCCCATGATTGTGGGAATGGGAATAAGTCTTATGAATCCCACAATCATTCATTTTGTTTCTAAAACTTGACTTCTTCACTTCCATTCGACATACCTTCATGAAAGTCCATCAATTGCACTTCAATTCTACCTTATTCATACTTCAATACCTCATCAAATTCATGTCCAAACCAATTCAAAAATCAGTCATAAGACAACTGACAATCCATAATCTTTCATGCATTAAAAAAATCAAAGTAAAAGCTATCAATAACTATCATGTTCCAGACCGCAATTCATCATCAATTCAATACATATTCTATCCATTTCAAACATCACATAATTTATAACACAACATGCTATCAAGTTTAGAATTTCCTTACTCTCTTAACTTCAAAGAACAACTTCAAAGAAGCAAGCCAACTAGTCTTCCAAGCAGCCATACACAGCTCCTAGACCAAGGTGCAAATTTAAGCACCAAACAAAACAATAACATAGAAAATAGCAAGACTTACTTCTTGATGCAATAACTTACAAGAACTCTAAGTGATGATGATCCAAATTGAAGAAAAAATCCAAAAATTATGAGTGAAAGAGAGGGGTTTCGGTGTTGAGATGATAAAAGAGAGATGAACCATAGCAGAAAGTGAACGACATAAATAAATCTAATATTAGAAACATGTCATGTATAAAATACTCATCTTGCTTTAGAGACATTTGTTACATAAAGACACAAGCCACATGTCCTCTCCCTAGCTAGCACACATGTTCTTCTATGAGGTTGCCAAATGTCACCAATATATTAGACCATTTGTCACTCACTTATTGCTGCCATTTGTCAATTTATTAACTATGCCATTTGTTAATGCATCAGCTATGCCAAATATCTCTAACTCGTAGGCTTAGTCATTCCAATTGTACTAACTTGACTTTCCATTTGACAATTTTCCTAGTTCAAATGTACATTTTAATACCTCAATTCTCTAATGGTGTTAATTAATTTCAATTCACTAAGTATGATCCATTAAACCAACACTACAAGAAAAATGTTGAATCGTGACGGAATATTACCGATGGTATTGAAACCGTTGCAATTACCGACCGAAAATGTATAGCCGTGGGTGAAGTTGGTTGTGTAGTAAAAGTGTTGCGACGGTACAATATTCCGTCGTTGAGTGTTGGTGGAGGATATTTACTGTAACATCCCGTCACTGATGGGAAGGGTAAATTGGTATTTTGGAATGGGTTAGGAATGAGTATTCATATTCGGCATGAACTTGCACTTTATAGCCCCTATATATTAAGATAATTGGTAATTGTTGCACATGCATATGAGTGTACATGCATTCATGATATTTCCCGGCATATGAGTGTATAAATGAAATTTCTGTGATAAATGTGTTATTTGTGTTTGAAAATTGAATTGGAGTGAAAAATGAGATATAGGGGTTTGAAACATTGAATTGGAGTGAATGATCGTGTGTTTTACATTTATGGGGACTTTTAGGAATTTTTCTGAAATTTTTGGAGGACAATGCCAGGACCGAAAATATTGCCAAATGACAGGCTTATTGGATTTCTGGTACTAGAAATGATTGTCCAATGGCACTGAAAAATTAGATGCATGATTTTAGGATTTATTACTTAGAGCCATTAGAATTTGGGAGAAAATTAGAATAAGAAATTGGATTTAGGCCATAAAAAGTGGACAAGTGGCAAGTGACCTAAGTCACTTGCCAAACATGACTTAAGCCCTTTACTTGTTTTATTAAAACCCTATTTCCCTTATGGGTTTGCCTTGCACTATGCTTCCTTCTCCTTTGGAACAAATTGCTCTCATATATTAGCTTTTCCTCTTCTCTTCTTCGTGGGTCTTCTTCTTCCTTGCAACTTTGATAGGTTTGCTTACACTTTCTCCCTTATTTCTTCTTGCTTGCTCCTTCTTCCTTCACCTACAAAACCAACCTTAAGTTTTGTGTTGATAGTGATGATTATTGTGGGAATGAGTGATGGTTGTAGGTGTTGATAAGAGTTAGAGGGTTGGAGTATTTTGAAGAGTTTGAAGATAAATCAAGTAAGTTTTTGCTTTACATGTTATAGGTAGCTCAATTGGTGATTAATTAGAGTATCTTGATGATTGATTGTGCAAGGAATATGTATGTGTATTGGATGATGTAAATTCATGCTCATATCTTGTTTTTGTATGTATGGGATGAGTCATAATTGGTAATTGGTGAATTAGAAGTTTAGGGATGAGTTTTTTTGGTGTATTAAGTAGTTTTGAAGTGTTTTAAAATGATGATAGATGAGTTATATCTTGAAAGATGGAAGAAATCTGGTTTCGGAAGGTTTTCTGGGTTCGCACGTCGCGACGTGCTCCTGTATGCCACGGCGCTCGCAAGCAAGCATGCCGTGGTGCGCGAGAGCATGCACGCCGCGACGCATGCATGCGTACAGGTCGCGGCGTATGCTAATGCTCTCGCCGTGCCGCGGTGAGGACCCATTCTTCTATATGACATGCTTTGATTCTTTAGCCATAAGTTTTGATGTAGAAGTCCAAATGAGTTGGTTTTTGATTTATTGCAAGCTAGAGACAAAGATCTACAAGTTGTATAAGGAAGAAAGTTTTGAATCAATCTTTCAAGTTCTCAAATTTTGATGAAAGTTGAGTAGAGAATATAGTTTTGACATAGGGATAGTCCCTATATGTTTGGAGTTCTGAATTAAACTAAATGATTTTTTTTGGTGTCTATGAGTTTCTTTCATTTAGAGAAAAAGGGTTGTGACGAAAAGTTTTGAAATAGTACCGGGAATGTCACGAACATGCATTGTACGCATTTTAAATTGTTACATGTGTATATATAAATATTTCTGATTGTACATTTGGTAATGTTTATATATTCTGACTGTTATAGAGGCCCATTTAGAGCGTCGATCCACCGATGTTGCTGACACTTCCAGGCATTAGCTCGAAAGTTATAGGTGAGTAACCTAGATGGTTCCTCAATCTTTATTTGGTTAAAATTCTACACTTATAACCTTGTGGAGATAATGGCGGGCTTGTGTGTTATTTATGACTGGATTCCGGACCGATGGTGTCCGATGTATTGGGAGATTATGCCATAGAAGTGTTATCTGTTTGTGAATCTTTGACTTACTTGTCTCTGATGTGATAAATTGTGATACAGTACTGCCTAATTGTGACATGTGGTATAATTGTGCTGCAATTACTGTTAAATTGGGACATATGCATTTCATGCATAAAGGCATGATCAGATAATGACAGTTGTGACTGGAGCAGCCACCGAGAGCTTAAAGCTCAGCGTATCAGGGCCTCGAGCCCACCGTATTTCAGAGCCATAGGCTCACCGTTCAATGCGCCCATTTTGGGACAGTTCAATGCACCCATTTTAGGACAGTTTAGGTGCACGGTCACAACCCCGTAATAAAATGAGAAAGTGTCACATATGCATTGCATATACATTTGATTGAATATGGGACTGAGTGAAAGGCGAAATGCCTTATATTTGTGAAATGATAATTCATATGGTATTTATGGATATGATATTGTGTGATTATCTGTGTATTGTTTGATTATGCATGAGTTAGGAGAACCATCGATGATGGTTCCTCGCTGAGTTCTCAAACTCACCCAACATTGCAAATTATTTTTCAGGATCGAGAGAGTAAACTCCTAGCTCCAGAGAGACTTTTCCTGCTATGTAGATCATATTGGCAAGAGAAGTTATGGCTCACAGGTCGGTCAGCTGGGATTTTTGGGGATGATCTAGTTAGGCTTTTGTGTTAGATTTCTTTTGGTATTATGTACAGACTAAACAATGACAGTTGTACACTTATGGTTTCAATGAAATGAAATGATAAAGTACTTTGGTTTCAAAGATTAGTGATTTTTACATATTGATACTTTATAATATTGATGCCATGTGAAGTAATGTAGTGATTGTCCGTAGTGCACCCTTATTGTAGGATATGCATCGGAATGTTCTACGGGCGTCCTGGTGTAAACCCTACGGTAAGGGGGCGCTACAAAGGTATTGTTAAAACGCTGACGGATGTTCAAAAAATAATCACCTCATACTCGTTTAATTGATCCTCTCATTTTGATTCAATCCATCATTTTCAATTTGATCTCAAAATCCACAAATTCTTATAGAGATGTATAGGAGTGTCTTACGAATCCAATGCTTCAAAAATTGGGTCAATCGGAGGTCGGATGGACAAGTTATAAGCAAAAGAGTGGAGGAAGGGCAGGTGAGTCGGAGAGCCGCGCTGCATGCGCGACGGTTCGCTGCGGGTCGGAGGTCGCGAGACAGCTCAAAATGAGCCACTCGTGATCGCAACGCGACATTGTCGTGGCCGCAAGGCTGCGATTTTCTATATTCTTTTTTTTTGTTTTCCTCTCTTCTTCATCTGAATTTCTAAAATGCATAACTTTTCACTCAAGAGTCCAAATTTGAAAAATTAGGTATCAATGGAAAGATTAAAGAATTCTCTACAATGTTCATGAAGCGTCTCTCA
>JANSVB020000154.1:845795-859895 GCA_025504935.2 Erythroxylum haughtii | reverse complement strand
GAAAGAAAAAGGGTTGATTATCAAGAACTTACAGGAAACTTGTGTTATACATCTTCATTCGAGCCAAAGAAAAACACTAGGTTTGAGATTCTTCGAAAGGAACAGGGACAGTGTGCTTTATATTTTTGAAGTATTTTTTGTGTTGTTAAAAAAAAGGAAAAGAAATTATTTTGTTTGTTCTTTAGTTTTATGTTGCTATTGTCGTTTCATCTTTTTAGTAGTTTGCTTTGTGACTTCTATTCGGCTCCATCAAAGACTCCTCATCGGTATGGATCTCTCTCGGGTATCTTTCTCTTTCACTACACTGACAACACTTATAGTTCATTGCTTGGGCTTATGAATTTGATCACTCTAATGAAGATGGAAGTGAAGTAAGTAGTGATATGTTAGCATGTGTTCTGAATGGTGGTAAATTGTTATATTGACGTGCTTATGATTCTTCTGCTACACCTATGATTAATTATGATGATTATACGGTTTGATATTATTTTATCCCAAGGGGAAGACATCAGATTGTTTATGGTGAATGTTTCATTCAGGGGGAGATTTCAAGGTATATGTTTGACTATTCGTCTTACTTTTTAGCATCTTTTTGTCCCAAATGGGAGAAATTTGGATGATTAGTATTCTTTGAAACTTGATGTTTGATGAAGCGGGAGCATTGTGAATCTCATCTTTATATGTCCAAATATGATTATTTATGTGGAGTGCTAGAGTTGTGACAAAAATACCAAAAAGGGGGAGATTGTTAGAATATATTTTATATATTCTTTATTTGATTTTGGCATTTTTAAATTGGACATATAAAAGATGGAGTTTGTATTTTATTAGAAGTCCATGTAGTTATTGCCTCCTTATTTGATTTTAAAAAGAAATCTATGAGATACACGTGATAAGGATGAAATCCTAAAATATTCCATCTGAAGTTTTTTGGTTATTATGTGAGTGTGGCACAATGATGATGGGCATGATTATGTGATGATGTGGCACCTTGATGATGGACAGTGAATATACCTTCTATATTTAGTGGATTGTTTGAAATCTTCTAATATATGTGTATATTTCCTAATTATGGAAGATGTCTAGCTGTACACGGAAGTGGAAAAAAATCTGGCAGCAAGTTGATTTTTCGTATGTGTTGATTTTGTGTAAGGTGAGGTTGCGTGGGTCACCAAAAAGAATTGCACAAGGTTTTTCTTTTTGATTTCTACAGGCTGCGTATTTTTATGGGCTGCATGTGTCTCCTTAGTGAATAAGGAGTCTAGTGGTTTTATGCATGTAGGTGGTGTTGTTGGAGTGATTACGAGAGTCACTGCAGTAGAGTATTTGTTAGGCTGATTATGCATGTGTTGGTGAGCAGCCCTTTTTTCATTGTTATTATTTCTGACAAGCAATACACGGTTAAAGTGGAGTTGCAGATTTCCTGGGTTCTTGAGGAAGGTTATTAGTTGCTGCACACAGGTGAATTAGCATCGACGGATGCGTGACTTGTTAGTGGAACAACTTGGTTCTATTGCTGAATAATTTCAGATCTGGAAAGTTGTCGTTATTTGATTTATTTGTTATTGTTTCTTGAATGAAAATAGTTCGACAAATCCTCTAACAAGGTTGACACGAGTTGGTCGTGTTATCGGAAGTGATAATCTTTCACGGGTAGTTAGGTTGTGGGATAGTTACAAAGATTGAGTGGTATTGTGTAAGATCAATCTTATATAATTTTGTTGAACTACAGTGAAAGCGATTAATCTAAGTGAGGGCCCCGCAGACATAGGCAAGGTGTGCCGAATTGTGTTATTAAATTTTCAATGTTTTTATTATTTTGCGTTTGTGTGATTTATAGTTTGCGAAATTATTAATAACTTGGTTTTTCACAAAAGAATTAACAAAAATAAAAGATGATGTACAACAATGGTGCATATGAAAATAGAGCGGAAACAAATGCAAGCAAAGAGTCGCAGGTTACATTAAGATCATAATACTGATAACTCTTAAATTGGTGCACAAGCTAATGGCACGTAAAACTACAGCATCAACAGATACAAACCAGACTTGAGCATGGAAATGCTTTCCTATGTAAAGTAGATGATGGCAGTCCAGTATTGCACTTTTTAAGACAAGATTCTCTAAACAGTTTTGAGGTTTGGAGAAGCTCTCACGAGTAGGATTTCTTGACCAAACCATCTTAGGAAACTCATCAGACCAGCAACTTGTGAGCTTTGGCAATGGGGAAGTCATCAAATTCTGTTTTCCTTTTAGTAGACTGGCATTAGCGAGTAACGCTTATTAACAGGTAATCAGTATGTAATGTCATGGCAAGTCAA
Organism: Erythroxylum haughtii; assembly: GCA_025504935.2. Taxonomy (NCBI): domain Eukaryota; kingdom Viridiplantae; phylum Streptophyta; class Magnoliopsida; order Malpighiales; family Erythroxylaceae; genus Erythroxylum; species Erythroxylum haughtii. The sequence goes on along the minus strand of JANSVB020000154.1, from coordinate 857,574 downwards.
GTGATGATTTCTCTAATTAACCAGTCCAGGCTAGGGAAGGCAAAGTACAGGATCAGAAAAGAAGGGACAGCAAACAAAATGGTGATGATGATGTAGAGTGCCAAGATAGCAGCACTGGCAGGTATTGCATACAAAATGATGAGAAGAAATATGACGATCAAAGGAAATTTTGCAGTCATATGAGCAAAGAAAACCAAGGACTTACGAAGAGATAAATGAAACCTCTCAGCATTTAAGTATCTACCATTAAAGGGTTCCTGATCACTGCGAGATGCCAGTTGTTCCCGGGATTGACTACTGGACTGTCTATTGGTTATCTGCCATAATTGACCTCCAACAGCTGAACTTCTTGGTGAAGAACAGACTGGTTGCTGGTCCCGGCGGGCTGAGGATTGTGACTTTGACCTATCTCCATTCATGCTCTCAACCATCCAGAGTAGGAAATAGTTCTTACATGGGAACCTGAGATTTCCCTTGTAAACCAGCCTAAAAGATAACAGATTACACCAAGGACACGATATGAAGAATGGAAGCTGCATTGGTAGAGTGGGGAGTTTGACAACAGCCCTTTGCAGCCCTTGCACACAATTCTTACAGAGTGTGTGGCCACACCATAAAACATACGGTACATTCTCCACAACGTTGAAGGATTCCCAGCATATGGGGCATTCCAAACCCTCGTCTCTATTGTTGCTTAAAGACGGTTCGTCATCGGAGCAGTCTGAAGGAGGTTGGCTTTGCCTTGAAAGATCATTCTTTGAGCCAGTCTTGCCGCTCACAGCTTTCGATGCCAAACTCCACATTGTCAACTTCAGAACGATTTGAGCTAGGAGAAGAAGTACATGTTTATCAACATATGGATAACAACCTAAGAGTAATTATCAAACGCAGAAAGTCAAAAATCTAACCAGTGAAACAAAACCACCACTAACCCCACAACATCCTCTTAGCCCCTTTATGGGTTTTCAATTCAAGAAAATTTGGCTTCATACGGCATTAAAAACCACGAGTTCGAGATGAGCATTGTAAGACTCAATACTCCTCGTGAATGAGCACTCAACACAGGAAAATTTAAAGAGGTTTCTTAAAAATTCAACCACGCAACTCGAAGTGGGACAGTAATTAAAAAAAATGTCAACACCTCAAAAAGAAACAGAACAAAGACCAATTACAGGGAACTCAAAATATATCTAAGATGAAAAGATTTTTTTTTAAAAAAAAAGAGAAACATATATTCTTCATACCCTCTGTATTCCTAATTCATAGGCTGTAATCTCTGCTACAATTCCCACAACCACTAAAACCAAATATCATCCTGATCTCAAAAGATTAACCAAATCAGTACGCATACAGAATTTGAAACCATGCAGATTAGAATGGTAGAAAGGTGACGGAACTTTTCACCCGGAAATCATCCTCGAAGAAGTAGAGATGAGAATTAAAAGAAAAGGGGGAAAGGTTCCCCAAACAAGATCATTCAATCAGCCATAAAAATCGGAAGACATTACCCAGAAAGGAATAAACCTTTGATTCATCTCATCAGAACCATCGAAACCTAAAAACCGCTCAAGAAAGGGACTTTCAGCAAAAGAAGGCAAAATCAATTACGCACAAAGAAGGAGAGGAAAGTGGCTACCGCTCAGGTACACAGTGAATTGAAACAAGAAAAAGATTGATTTTTTATATTTTGGCGAGGAGAGAAATGTGTCTCTCCGCTTGGTAGAAGTGTACATGGTGACACAGACAGACGAGACGATATCCTCCGTCTAATATTATCTTGTCTTATTTTATCTTATAGAATCTCAGTCATTTATTTCGCAAGACTCATGCGGGACTCACGCGAGACCTATATAAATAAATAACTGAGATTTATTGGACAAAATAAGACAAGATAATATTAGACTGAAAATCTGAACTCCAGATAGACAGGTGAGTTGTTTTATCTGCGCAGTGTGCGACGTCGTCTTGGACTCCGTTACTAGCAGGCGGCAATCCTGTGCTGGTGTCGCCGGATTACCTTTGTGTCAAAAGATAAAGTTTAGTAAAAATATAACTAATGTTTGGACAAAATTAAATTAATTCCAAGTATGATATTTTATTTGTAAAGTATTTTAGATTATTATAAAATTTACACAAATCCTAATTTATTTCATTAATTGAGAATATATGTTATAATTAATGATGAATTATCTAAATTATTAAGCTCTTATAGTATTTTAATCTTAATTGGACCATTAAAAAACACACAATTTTCTTGGGTCTATTAAATTTAAGTTGGAAAGAAATCTTTTAACTTAAACAAGTAAATATTTGTGCTTAGAAGTATAAATAGGAGAATGTTAGGTAAACAATTAAACATTGACCCTACCAAATATCTACAATAAGAGTTTCAATATCCAGAAAAAGAAATGATGGAAAGTAAGGATCAGAAGTAATCGATACATGTAAACTGACGCCTATAAAAAGTCTCAGAAAGGTGCCACTGTCTCATTTCACCAATAGTCGTTAATTGCAAATCAGCAAAGCAACTTATCGACAATGGAGGCCAGGTGTTCAACGAAATGGTTGGTGTTGTTTAAACAAACTTTCAGGTGCAGGAAAGAAAGGATTATAAATGTACTTCCAGGATTAGTTCTGGATTTGAAACATAACCCAGCAGATGAGTAAACAATGAGTCTTCCTGTATGACTATGTTGCCAAAATACAAAATTTTCTATCGGGATGTACAAAATCAATCCTTAAACTTGGTTCCTATTGCCTAAGTCAACAATCATAGATTAGATTAGAGACGGGATAAATTTTGCTCTGATTGTGCTGAGTCTGAAAACTGAAGCCAGGCTTGCTGGCACGACATCTTTGACCTCTACGCCTCCTTGTTACCTTCTCCCACCATCCCACTACTCTACTCCTCATAGCCAGTTCATTCTGCAAATTTTGCTGCTTTATTATATCCTTCGAATCAGAAGAAGATACAACAGACAGCCTCCTTCTTTTCCTCCCCCTAATGCATCTTTTTCTTGTACAAATGCCAACATCCTTAACTACCCCTCCAAATGCATGTAAATCCTCATTAACCTCACCCCTTGACAGAGAGACTAGACTCGGTAGAATTTCACCTTGGAAGTCCTTCTGCCGTTGCTTGCCCCTTCTTGTTCGGCTATTTCTTGGCTTAGTTATTAGTGAAGTTAGGTTTATAGTTTCCTCCATTTGGATACAAATTTTCTTATATGATTCTTCCACCTTTGTCTCCTTTAGTTTCTGTGTCATGGCTTCGGAGTAGTCCATCCCACTTGAAAGACAATTAGCAGGACGATCAATAGCCCCATAATACATGATCAGATCAAAATCACTCTCTGGATCATCAGCCACAAAAGATGATATCTCCGCAAACCAATTAAGGGCATCAAGCTGTCGAGCTTCAGATGTGAGATTGACACTCCCAGTACAAGTACAAACCCCATTCGACGAAATAGCAACTATAGTCTCTGCGGCAATTCTGTCTTGTTCCTTAGTCAAAGATTGTCTTTCCTTCCCTGACAGTTGAAGAACAGTATCCATCAGGTTTTCATTTGAATCTCCTCTAGGTGGTAATCTTTCCCTATTTTCTGGGCTTGCAGGTCCTCCCATACTTTCTCCTGGTGATTGAGGAGGAGCATCCTCACCTATGCATGAGTTGAGATCAAAGCACAACTGGAAACCCAAATGTTTCTTGCAGATCCTATTCTCCACAACATGATTATTTAAAGTTAGATGCTCATCTGAAAAAGCTGCAGAATTGCAATCCAAGTTAGCATCCAGGATTGAACCTTTCTTAACATTACATGCATCATTATCTTTTAATAAATTTTTGTGGATTTTTGCTGGATAGGCATGTGATGAATACTGGTGGTTAGAAAAGAAAGGTCTAAAATTTGTCAGATCCCCATCTGTGACCAAAGTTCTTCTCACAGACACCTCAGATGAACCAGGGAATACAGAATTGAGGTTTATATTGCCTGTAGATAACATGTTGACAGAACTTTTTACCTGCTTCCTGGAATCAGTGTTACCTGATGTCAATTTATTATCACTCTTGCAGAAGTTGCTCCAAGCAATTTGGTTATATTGTGGATCTCTAAAACATTGAGAATTTTCTCTGGAAACTGAAGAGATGCCAAAACTAGAAATTTTATTCAATCTTTCATTAGTAAAACATGGAAGTGCTTGAACTGCTATAGGAGCCCTCAGAACATGGTGGTTGTTCTTTATCCAAGATAAGAATGAAGAAGCTTCATATTTCATAACATCCACCAGAGGAACAACCTGATTTGATGACTGCCTGCAATCTATGGCAACCTGTCCAGCATTAGTGATGGGCAACTCACTATCAAAGCACTCTAAACCCAAGGATTTCCTTTTTCCCTGTAACCTACTGCCACTCTGATCAAAGAGATGAGATGTGGAAGTTTCACAAGCTTGCTTAATATCAGTATCTTCAGAAGAAGAGGATAATGCATGGGCATCGATGCATCCAGAAGACAAACTCAAAGCATGACTACTTGGCCCTGAAAGCATAGTTAATTACCATGTCAAGATTTGCATAAATAGTAATTAAAGCTTGATAATGAAAAATCGTATTAATGATGACTATAATAGATTTCTATGCAAATAACAGGAATATAAATGCTAAATTAAATTACCAAAACCTGACAATAGAGTTCTTACCAGCTTCATCATTATCAGATAACCATTCTTGTTGGCTTTTATTCTTTTTCAAGTTCAAAACAAATGAACTTTCCCCTCTTTCACAAGTAACTGGAGTAGTATTCTTTGGTTGAACCTGGAAATCAGAATTTGGTTTTCCAGAAAAATCATGGAGCATAATCTTGTCAATGCCAGAGACCGAACCTGGTTTTTTGTCGAGACTGGCAGGTTCATTCAAATGAGATGAACATTTGTCTGTCCCAAATGCTGTAGCTCGAGTCTTGTGATCCTCTTGAAAAATATGGATGACTTGATATGGTTCTACAACACTCTTGTGTTCACTCCCAAAAACTGCCTTCGAAGAATGGCTTTGCACATCAGGTAGATCAGGAACCTTGTCCTTTGGCAAAGATTCCTCCTCTTCACTGTCAATGTATTCATCAGCTGGACGTTCAAGATCCAACATCTTTTTACCAACTCTCTTGCACTTGTACTCAGATAACTCAGGCTTTATATTAGGATATCCAGTTTGAAGAAGATCACAAGCTTTTGAGGCTGTTTCTACAACATAATTTGGAACTACTTTGTTTCTTTCAGCACCAGAAAAAGATAAATGTTCAGGATTCAGCCAAGGAAAGGAAGAAACTTGCTCCATTTTCTGGGGATGTAGAAATGAATTTAGGGAGAATATAGGGTCTGACTGTAAGTCCTGCAACCGTTGATGATGTTGAGATGGCTGACTCCTTTTTTCATTCATCAATTCTCTTTGTTTGTTATAAAGGCGATGGAGTTCATGAATCTGTACGGTCAAGATAAATTTTGGGGTTACTCAAAACGGAAAACTGGTAAATTACAATGGACTTGTACCTCACCACATCGGAAAATCATTCTCAAATGTATCGGATGAAGCAAAAAGGAAAGTCCAAGAAGGAAATGCTGGGTCAATTTTAAATGTTTGAAGTTTTTAAGTCTACTAGGCTGCTTATTTTATTTTTGTTAAAAAAGAGTGCTTGGAAAGTGCAACATTTCATGCTCCTCATCTTGCCTTCTCTCTGGTAGACCAACACTAACCCTTAAAAATGATGAACCTATGCACAAATGAACAGTATGCACTAAACGGGCTTGTGCCAACCAGGAGTCAATGTTCTCAAACAATTAACAGCACTCCAATGTTTACTTTTCATATTAATTAATCTTGATTGTAACGATGAAGTTTTTAGCACCTAGAAAACCTTGAAAATTCTGTGGGACATTAAAATGAAACTGCATATCAGACAGTTTATAATGTTCTGAAGCAACTTGGCCTTTGCAATGGACAGCAATTATCAGTTAATGAAGACGGAACATGAACATCTTACTGAAAGATAACAAGCAAAATCCAATCATTCTGAAACTTATGATCGAACACACCTGATACCTAAATATAACTTCATGCTGGAGTATTTTTTGCCTCAGTATTTCCGTATAATTGTGGTGCAAAGTTAGAGGCATCAAGCTACCATAACCGCAGTTTCCATTCTTGAGTTCGTTGTCACTGCAATATAAGTTGTTAAAAATAGGATTATGATTAGGACTTATAGTGGCATAATATCCAGGGATGTAGCTGCAGCACTTCTCTGATTGAATTTCTGGCATTGTCTGGAAAATTGGAGCACAATCTTCTGTTAATAGCTTAATAATGAACTACAGAGCAACCTGGGCACTGTAAACAGAAAATCCTGCAAAACCAATGCCTTCAAGCAGCTTCTGCTTCCGTGCAAAATGAGCAGCTAAGAGCACACAGATGGAACAAAATGCCAGATGCATATGGGATTTAAGCAGGGAATCATTCAGCCTCTTTACATTTTCAGTATTGAAGATCCATTGGTCTGATACCAACAATGTCATATTTAACTAAGAGAAAGGCAATGAATCTAAAAGAGGTAACGACGACATTCCACACTCTCTTACGTCCCTCAACTCACCCCCAAGAATTAAATGGCAGATAGAGACGGATGGGTTATTACAATCTTTTAATTTTTTCTCCAGAGAAATATTCAGGATATATTATGCAATATTGAAATAAAGAAAAAAGTAAGAAATACACACACAAATATACATCTACGACCAAGTTTATGTTTTAACATAATACAAAGGCATCTGCATACCACAAAAATCTCCAAAATGAATGATAAACCAGGAGATCAGCTAGTGCAGCCAGAATAAGATTACCCAGAAACTTCTAACCCAAATATTGAAAAGTTAAAGAAACTTGCAATTTGAGCCCAATTTTTTCAAGTTCCCAAACAAAAATTTTCGGTTAGTCGGAAAAAAAGGAAAGAAAATGTTCACCTATCTGGAAAGGAAAATGTATGTTCTTTCAGCCGTAAGTTATATTAGTCGCGTTAATGGACAATCGGATGATAACCACGGCAACAACATGCTTATCGCTCCCTTGTACAGAGCTTCATTGAATCTATAATGGAAGCGCAAGGGACGTTCATAAGACTAGAAAACAAAATCCTAACGATTACCAAACAATGAAATATCACTAACCAAACCCAAGAACCACTCAATAAGAAGAAACCAAAGAACTGAGAAAGGCACGATAGAAATGCATCAGAACAATCAAAGAATCTTCAAAGCATACCTGACGAAGAAAATGGAGAACACAATCTTGAGTCTAAGAACCAACGCAGGGTCATCCACTGAAAAAAAACATCTCCCGACAATAAATAAAATAAAAAAGCACAAAACAGTGTATCTTTTTGACAAGCAAATGGATCAAGAACAAACATCAGAAGAGGCAGATAACAAAGTGGGCATTTCTGAAACAACACGAAAAGTGAAAGAAATGAGGATTTTGGATCTGTTGGGCCATTATCTCAAGGAAGATGTAGAGAGAGAGAGAAAAGGCTAACAAGAAAACGAAGAAATCTATTCATTAAACAAACGGAACTTGCGTGAGAAGAGACATGAAAGCTGTCAAAATTTTCTCTCTCCTTCCTGCTCTGTCACTAGTGAAGAAACAAAAAAAAAAAAAAATCCTTAATTCACTTTTGTTGTTTTTGCGTGATGGGTATGTTGACTAGATTCTCTCCACAATCCTGGTTTTCGGAAATAGCTTAAATCGTCTTCTTGTGCTTCAGTTTGGGCGTTTGCAAAATTTCATTTTTAGTGCATTGTTGCCCGACACTAAATCGTCTTCTTGTGCTTCAGTTTGGGCGTTTGCAAAATTTATGGGACATGAAACTCTAGGAGATAGAAAGGTGACATTGAAAGAGAGAGAGAAATCAGACAACTTGATGAGTGGGAGAAACAGACGCAGTAGAGCAGTCTCGTAAAGAAACAACCTTGATTTTAATACCATCTTGTTAGTTACTGATCATGGTTACTTCTCTAATTCCTTAGACGTGTTCATATTATTTTGTACACGTGGACTTAAAAACACACAGAAAATAACTTTTGCCATTGCACCAATAAGTGACCAAATGTGGTAACAAGTCTGCATTAATCGGTTCAATTTGTAATCCGATAACAAAGCCCCCTTTATGGTATCTTAAGTTAAGATGCTCTTTACAATATTACACCACTCTTTGCTGGGATTTGTCATATAATCACTTATTGCTTATATTGATATGTAATGCCCAACTTTATATAAATCATGGCGAACCCCATTGTAGATAAATATAGTATTTAAGATATTTTCATCCTCTTATTTACTGTTATGACTTATAGTAGAAGGTAACTTGAAATTAATAGAAAAAGAGGTAGATATTAACTTACAATTTTGCATATTGAAATGTCGTAAAGAAAGTCAAATCTTTGCATTCTTTTGTCTAAATAAATTTGCATCCTTAAAATTGTGTTTGATAGTTTCAAGTCTTTCATTTCAAATTTCTTAAACAATTGCGCCTTTAATTCTTTAATATAATCTTTGATGGGCTTGCAATTAATATGTCTTCTATATATAATAGCAAAATAAAGAAAATATTATTATTATACCTTTTACAATATACATAAGATTCTTTACCATAAATATTGTATACAAGGCTTATGATCAAGGAATCAAATCTCTTATCGATACATCGGTGCTTATTTAAGACCATAAAAAGGTTTGCTCCTCCTATAAACTAAATTCTCTTTTTATTTTTCTTTAAAACCTTCTAATTGGAGCATAATAATTTCTTATTGAAAATCTCTACAAAGAAAAGATATTCTTACATCCAGCCATTCTAGATGTAAGCCAAATACAATACATATTTGTTAAGTCAAAAAGACTTCACTACTATTAATTTTGGTGACAATCAAATAATAATAATAATAATAATAGAAATAAATGAACTGTTTTGATAAAGCTGTTAAGTGTGTAAAACAATATAAGTATCTTATAGTCATTCTAGACGAAGCGCAAATGTTGGGACTTGATCTCGGAACCGGACCCCAACCAAAAAACGGACTCATACGAAAACGAAAACGAAACAAAAGCTGTAACGAAAGGCGGATCATACCGAACAAACGGATTACAAAACAAAATGTATAACACATCAGATCGGAAGTCATAAGAATTGAATGTGAATCGAATCGGAAAGCGAATTTGAAATCGGAACAAACAAAGGCGGAAACAAAAACTGAATCGAATTCAAAGCATACAAACAGAGCGATCGAACTGAACAAATTTCCGACATCCGGGACCTCAAACTTGTTAAACAAAACAAAAGGGTCGCATTGGAAACCTTAGACTAAACCAATCTAATCCGGTATAATTTTTTTCTCATCTTATCCATCTTTATTCACTCTTATACAAATCAAAACCATTTGGAAACTTATTCTCAATCAACACTCAATTCTTCTTAATCATACAATATCTCAATACCATCTTTAACAAAATCTTACTTTTATCCTATCTTTGCCATACAACCAATTTTATCAAAAATTGGGCAGCATAACGGCTGCATTCTAACAAACCCAAACCTGCAAAGGGTTTTAAAACACACTTCTATATACCAAAATCAAATTCCACAATTTCTTCGGACCTCTCGTTCGGAATTCCAATACAAACAAACACAAATCTATGCCTAGCATTTCAATATGTCTCAATCCGTAATAGGAATCAAACCCTTTCATATTCAGTCGCATTCACAACCTAAATCAATACACAATTTCAGAATTCATATACATCATACTCATTTATACAAAATTTCATACTTCAAAAACACCTGAAATAAATGCTTGTCATACACTAATGGCAACTCAAGCCATATACAATATCAACACCAAATTCCTAAATACATAAAACACAAAACATACGAAATCGAACATAAGCCTTGACATTCTTTCATCCGATCTCCTGCTCCATACCTGGAAATGGGGATGAAAAGGTGGTGAGCTTGACAACTCGTAGATAACATGTTTATAAATTGAAACATAAGCAAAAAAATTTGCAAAATTCATTTTCCATTTATCAAACTTTTCACGAAAATTCATCGAAAGCTTCTTTTTCAAACTTTTCCACTTTTCAAAACATTTTTTTTAACAATTTCCAAAAAATATCACAGTTGGAAATCTCTCTCTTTCATTCCTCAAAATTCTCAATTTTTCTTTTCACAATTTATGAATAAATTCAAACATGAATGCAGCACAACGATAAACATAGTCAAAAACACATAAAACACATCAATTGGTTTAGGTTGGTCCAAAATGGAACGTACTGCACATTCTCGCATAGCGGTCCTGTGCAGCCGTGAACAGAACGTACTACACTTTCCCGCATAGCTGTCCAGTGTAGTCGTGACTTATGGGAGTCCGAAATCAGAGCTCCAGTGTCACTAGCGGGTAGGAGGGAGAAGCCTTTAAAAAAACGAGACAATGCACTGACTCAAACTTATGGGACCTAACCAAACCCACATAACACATAATTCATACTTAAAAATCAGATTGCCCGAAGGCACATTTTGAAAACTTAATTTTTCATATTTTCATATCGTGTCGTACTAGACATATTGACATTCACAAATTCACATAAATCCATATAACAATTCAAATGCAATCTCAATTCATCAATCAATCTCATAACACAATTTCATATTCAATTTCTCAATCACACACAAACAAGGAATGCAAAAATCATAGCAATTGCTTAAAATCATAATTTATCACTTCATTCATAAGTAATGAATTTCAGAAATTTTCTTAATTTCTCAAATCATTTAAAACTTGTAACCATTTTCCAAAAACATTCGAAAACAATACAATTCAATACTTCCTTTCTTCATTTTTCGAAAACATATACAATAATTTTGCAAAACATTTCACCTCTTGATTTTTCGAAAACTCATAATTAACTTATAATTCAAAATATAAACATGGTACCCACCTCATTTCCATACTTAGAACTTGCTCAAAGCATCAATTTCTCCATTCATTTCCTTCCTCCAATTTAAAATTCCCTAATCCATAATCACCCAAATTCAACATCACATAAAGCATAATCACTAAAATTGAGTTTAGAAATCACAAACACATACCAATCTTAAGCCATATGAACCAAAAACTTTCAAAAATTAACAAATCAAAATCTCAATCTTACCTTAATCTTCACCATTTTCGGAAATTTTTTGACTTGGAAGGAAGCTCTTGTGCTCCTCCACCTTTTTCTCTCTTGAAACAACATCAAAATCCTTCTTGGAATCTCACAAAATCGAAACCCTAAGCTTTCTTTTTTTTTCCCTTTCTCTTCTCCACCAAAACCCTTCTTCTCCTTTCTTTCCTTCTTTCTTTTTCCTTCTAATTTTCGTGTCTTCATTTCCCTCTTAAACGACAGCCCAACTACTTGTCATTAAATGAATGCAAAAAGACCTTTATGCCCCTCCTTATAAGCCTTTTAACTTAACAACTTAAGTAACCTTCCAATTTTTCCCTTATGCATATTCTAACACTTTAATTTAATTTAATCCAATCAATTTATCCCATATGCTCTTACTCAATTTAACCTGCTAATTATTCACATTAACATGCTAATTAATCTTCAAAATCATAAAATAAAACAAAGTCTCAAAATTCATTTAAATCATGTTCTGCTTAGGATATTTTTCAAATCATCAAATTGAAGGAATTT
>JANSVB020000154.1:805300-819029 GCA_025504935.2 Erythroxylum haughtii | reverse complement strand
GATTTAGAATAGACCTTCGTGCTTCAAAAATCAAATTTCTTTTTAACTTCTAATCATGAATACTACCAAACTGAAAACTGAAATTGAATTATCATTACATAATTCATATATGCTCGTAGATTTAATTTGTCTTCCTGATTGCCATAACTCAAAACGATAATAACAGACAACTCTCATGATTTGATTATTAGATTATAATTATTAAAATGATACCATTTTATTTCATAGATTTTACGATTGATTCTTTTAAACTTGAATTTAATTAATTTCTGTTAATTTAATAAAGATTGAAACTAATTTAGCAGCAAATTAAAGTTTAATCTATTCCCAAATGTAATCTTCTTATATATATACATATATGTAGAAAACTCTAAGATCATGTACTAATCAAGATAAAATATTAAGAGATGATGATGTTACTTCACCACTTCTTTCTACCAAGCTAATCACTAGTGACTATGACTAAGCCATATCAATATTGACAGAGCGTTTTACTTGCATATTCCTAAGAGTTTAGAAAAGACTCGGCTACTTAAATTCAATAAGGAGAAGGCATTTTCAAATCTCACCTCTGTATAAAAATAAAACTTATCTAAAGGTAATAAAGTTCCTTTTTTTAATTCTTTTAAATTACTTAAAATTTTTGAAAAGACATTTATAAGTTATTTAAAAATAAATTATTACTCGACTATCTTTAAATACATGAGATAAAGTATGTATGTATAATTGTTTTAACCAGATTTTAGTTACTTATATTAAAATAATTTGAAAAAAAAAATAGTGAGAAGTCATTTTTAATATAAGTAGAATTTTAAAAATAATTTTAAGTAATACAAATATTTTAAAAATGAATAAAATCATATTACAAAATTTCTATGTTTTATCATAAAATTAATAATGTCTTGTAATTTTATTTTGAAATTACTTCTTATTAATTGAATATGTACTTTTAATTAAGAAAAAGTTTGGTGATTAAAATAGTAGTCAGTAGTGGCCATTATTACTATAAATAGAAGCTTTATGTGATAAAGATGATCACTAATATTGGCAAGCAAATAATAGTTATATAGGTTGGTCCAATTAGAGTTGCATGTTTCCCCTAACTCCTTTTTGTTACAGCAGTCACCATGAGCTTTTATCCTATATCGAAAGATGAAAAATCAGTGGAAAATGATGTATGAACGATGGAGGTCTCTGATAGAGCAGTAAGGCTTATAATTAACCTTGACATATGTTGATGGAATAGCTGTTCATTTCTCAGTTAGCTATGTCGCAGAAGTTTCAGTCCTCCGTTACACCATGCAATATCTTACCGATCCCAGAAAGGTCAAGAACTTATGCTCTCAGTTTTCAAGGAGCTTGAGGATAGTTTCGTTCCTGATCATTTACTTAATTCAGCTTCTCAAAGGATCAGAAAAGAATGATTTTGGCTACCAAAGACAAGCACTGGAAAAACAGAAAAACACTGCTCGTAGTGATTCACGCTCGACACCAACTCAAAAACTTGAGTTTACAAGTCCAACTTTCTCGGAGAAACTGAAGCTAAAAGAGTAATTTAGATACACTCATATATATAACTCGCGACTAAGCTACTTAAATATGGCGTACGCAGTTGCAAACAAGTACCAGTCGCTTGACTATTTTAGTCGGAGCAGGGCTGATCAAGGACTGGGTACTTCCTTGCATTTTTAACGATCTTGGTTAGCGCAGCTTGGCCAAGATCGAGGCCACAAACATCAGCGAGACGAATTAGATAAAGCAAAACATCGGAGAGCTCCTCTTCAAGGTGTTCCTTATCATCAGAAGTCCAGTTTGGTAACCCTCTGGCCACCTCTCCTTTCCATTGGAATATTTCAGATAACTCCCCCACTTCTCCTACCTAAGCCAGATGCAAGCAACAACATAAGATTAGATATCAAACAGAAAGATTGGTTGGTTTACAGGACTTACTAGTGCTAAGAGAAGGTTCCTGGGGCTGTGATATTGATCCCATCCTCTTACTTCAGCAAACTCTGCAAGCCTATCTCTGAGTTCTTGAAGGGACACATCCCTGACCTTTCTCGCGTATTGACAAGAACCCTCCATCACTTTTACAGGAAGCTATGTCTGAGTAGTTAGTGAGTGAGTGAGTGAGTTCATGCAACCCCTGCTGCAAATATTTAAAGCCCACTTGTTAGAGGGCTATATAGGGGTAGCATAGTTTATTGCTATTTATTAAGTTTTTTTGGATGATAGTTTTTTGTAGTCAAATTGTAAATTAAAATCTGCAGCTATCCAGTTTGCAGCTTTGAGAATTGTGGTAATCAATATTTAAAAGAACATAAATTCATAATAATTAAATCTGTAAATTCTTCCAGTTTGCCAAACCCACCATCTTTCTTGTCCTGACCCTTATTTTGAGTATTTTCGTGGTTAGGGACTAAAGTTGAGAACTCGAAGGGAATAAGCTAGCTAGTGTATCTATAATAACATCCGGAGATGATGTGTTGCTGGCGACAGGGGGAGAGTATAGTGATAAACATCATATCACCTTAGTTTAGATAAGCATCATGCACTTTCTGATGCACAACCTGATCATGTAATTTAGATGTTTATCATATAGAAAATGTAGCATCCAATATTAAAAATGTGTAACTCGCATTCCTTGTATTATATATGGTAGTGGAGGAGTACTCAAGTGTTGATTGCCAACAAAAATCATGTGAATTATGGCAAAGATGTCTCCATCTTTTCGTGCCATGACTTGATATCACTTACTCTCCCACCTCCTGCTCCTGCAAAATCCTTAACAGGAATATGGTATGGGCGGCCAATTTTGGTCTGTCACACAATTCCATATGTACTCACCTATATATTATTTTGGCTTCTTCATAGGATCTAGTCTGCTTAGTTCCTAGGGCAAGTTGGACTCATTCAACTCGAATAGAAGTGGTGAATTTTAGTCATATGAAATGTACTTGAAAGAAACCATGGAAACTTTTGTTCATTATGGACAAATAAGCATCATTGGTTATTGCTCAATCCCGGAAATTGCGATTCCAATCTGGACATATTTCGACATTCTAATCCCAACATATCTTTTGAGCTTCCAAAACATGTTGCCTACAATGATGATGATGTTGAGGTCGAGTAGATGTTGTCTTTGCTATGTAGCATGAAAGTTTTTCATAAAATTCAATATCCAATTCTGCGGGATCAATTCTTTGAGCTATTTAACTTAAAGCATGGAGAGCTAGCAAGTTGGCCTATGTATAGGTTGTGTTCAATTTCGCCTTTACAAGACTGATCAGCCTCCCTACATAAAAAGAAATAGTTTAATAACTATATTGAGAAAGTTACTCAAGAGAAAGGATGCTTGAGAACTTTTTTTTTTAATATAAATAAAATATAATAGAATAGAATAATCTTCAATATAAAAAATATTGAGTAATTTAGTACATAATTAATAACAAAATTTTATTAATGCAAAATAAAAAATTATATGCTTCAATTGTTTTGAAATAATCGGTATTTAATTTATTGTTCTTATTTTTATGATCTTGTATATATATTGGAATAAACAATACACATTTTGTTTGAGAAATGAATGTTTGACAATTGGCAGCCTTTGAATGGTGAAATTGTTAAATAACATAAAAGAAATCAACATTCATTCACGAGGTCCCCCAATCTTTTGATTTGTTCATAACAATGATATTGATCAATCTTGACTTTATTTATCCACCAATTCAGCTGCACATGGTTACTGATCAAAAGTTGTATATCACCCATCCTTGTGAAGCCATGGGGCCCTGAAGCTCATCACTTGTGTTCAATAAAGTAGCTAAATTCAATCGAGAGTAGAGACTAGAATATCCAAGCTTCGACAAATTGACAGGCAAGTATCTCGGAGTTTCTGATGGTAACTACTAAGTTAGAAACAACATAAATCCAAAATGTTTAACAGCATCCAACTTTTAACTACTCAAACATCAGCCAACTGGCACCTAAACACAACAGAGAAGTGCTTACAGCCTTAGAATCAGTTATACGAAAATCGTACCATACGGGCCAGTATTGGGTGGTACATACTGTACCAGTTAAAAAATAGTACAAAGAGTGATGCTTTAGTACCGGGTTCACATACTAATCTATACTGGGTTGTTTCGGTTGGCACCAACTGATATCGTTGGCATTTAGAATATCGACCATATACCATCCAATAACAGAAAATTTAAAATTTCCAAGGGTATTTCAACCAAAAAAAATTCTTAGAACTTCTTCTTCCTAGTAGCCAAAAAATGGTACAAAGAGTGATGCTTCAGTACTAAGTTCATGTACTAGATTGTTTCAATTGGTACCGGCCAGTACTGTCGGTATTCAAAATACCGGTCATATTCTCCCTTCTTGTTGGTACTCTTCTACTGTCTCTCTCCATTTTCTCTCTCACTCTCTCTTTTATACACAAAATCAAATTAATTTAAAACCCTCTCCCTGCCACCCTCACCCACTCTACGTTGCTCTTTTTCTTCTTCCTCTCATTATTTTCTCTCTTACACTTTCACTCTCTCTCTCCTTCACCGTCGCCACCACTCCCTCGTCGACTATCCGGTGACCACCACTGCACCCCAGCAACCACCTGACGCTACCAACCCACTGTTGCACCAGTCACAATCACAAAGTCTCCTTGGAATCACCAGATTTGAAATAGATCTAGATCAAAACCCGACTTGACCCAACGTTGAATTCGATTCTAATTTTTTGGGTGTGTTTTTTACTCTTAAATTTGAAAAACAAATTCATTGTATTTGGTTGTTTGTGTATGATTTGTGATGAAAGTTGTTGGAAATTATTGGTATGTTTTGTGATGAAAATTGTCAGAAATTATTGGAATAAAATTTGTTAAAAATTATTGGAAATGAAATTTGTTTATTTATGTTTTTGCAATTGTTGAATTGAAATTGTTCAAAATTGTTAAAAATGAAATTGTTAGAAATTGTTGAAAATTGGAAATGAAAATTGTTGAAAATGCAAATTGTTTATGTATATTTCATTATTTTGTGAATTGTGAATTTGTGATAGTTTAAATTGTTGGTTGTTGGAAATGATATTGTTAGTTGTTGGAAAGGAAATTGTTGGAAATATCAAAATAGAAATTGTCTATGTATGTTTTGTGATGTTTGAAACTTTGAAATAAAATTGTTCAAACTTGTCAGAAATGGAATTGTTGAAAATTATTGGGAATGAAAATTGTTGTTAATGTATGTTTTGTAATGGTTGGATTGAAATTGTTGGAAAATGTTAGAAATAAAATGTTGGAAATTGTTGAAATTAAGAAATGAAAATTGAAGAAAATGCAAATTGTTTATGTTTATTTCATTATTTTGTGAATTGTGAATTTGTGATGGTTGAAATTGTTGGTTATTGGAAATGAAATTGTTCGTTGTTGGAAAGGAAATTGTTGGAAATTTGGAAGTGGAAATTGTTATGTATGTTTTGTGATATCTGAAACTTTGAATTGAAATTGTTCAAAATTGTTAGAAATGGAAGTGTTGAAAATTATTTAGAATAGAAAATGTTGACAATGAAAATTGATTATATATGTTTTGTAATGGTTGAATTGAAATTGTTGGAAAATGTTAGAAATTAAAATGTTGGAAAATGTTGAAATTAAGAATTGAAAATTGTTAGAAATTGTTGAAAATGCAAATTGTTTATGTATATTTCATTATTTTGTGAATTGTGAATTTGTGATGGTTGAAATTGTTAGTTGTTGAAAATAAAATTGTTGGTTGTTGAAAATAAAATTGTTGGAAATTTGTAAATTACAATTGTTTATGTATGTTTTGTGATATTTGAAACTTTGAATTGAAATTGTTCAAAATTGTTGGAAATGGAAGTGTTGAAAATTATGAGGAATGGAAAATGTTGAAAATAGAAATTATGTATGTATGTTTTGTAATGGTCGAATTGAAATTATTGTAAAATGTTGGAAAATGTTGAAATTTAAAAATAAAAATTGTTAGAAATTGTTTAAAATGCAAATAGTTTATGTATAGTTCATTATTTTGTGAATTGTGAATTGTGAATTTGTGATGCTTGAAATTATTGGTTGTTGGAAATGAAATTGTTTATGTATGTTTTGTGATTATGTAAATCATACCCTTCAACTTGATTCTCATCTTTGAAACTTTGAATTGAAATTAATCGAAATTTTTAGAAATAGAATTGTCGGAAATGGAAATTATTTATGTATGTTTGTGATTGTTGGAAATGGAAATTGTTTATGTTTGTGATTGTTGGGAATGAAAATTGTTTATGTATATTTTGTGATTGTTAGAAATGAAAATTGTTTATATATGTTTTATGTAATTATGTTTTTTTGAATAATTGAATTGTTAGTTTTTGACTTATAGTGATTTGTGTTCGATGAAATTAAATGTGTATAATGTATGAGTTATATTATATAAGATGGATATGCACATTGTATAATGAAGTTATGTGTTCTTTGTTTTATATATGCATTCATTTATTTTTACAGATAAATAGAAGGAAATTCAAGTACTCTTAATCAAATCACTTTAGGAAGATATAATGATCCAGCTTGGGCTTATGTTGCATTAGTTCCTAGTATGAAGAACCATACTATTTGCTTGTTTTGTAACAAATATTTGAAAGGTGAAGCGATAACTCGATTAAAGAAGCATTTAGTTAGGGTTAAAGGAGATGTGAAACCCGATAAAAAAGTAAGTTATGACGTGAAGTGACTAACAAAAACTTTACTTGAAGAATATCAACACGAGAAAGATAGAAGGGAAATGTTGAATTTTGAAATTGGTAGTGAAAGTTCTTTTGCTGGTTTTCATGATGATTGTGGAAATGTTGAAGATGGTAGTGGTAGTGGTAATGTTCCATCCCAGGCCCAGTAAGAAGTGAATGTAACACCTGCATAGGAAAAGAAGAACGTAGATGAGTAGTTTTCTTTCACCATGAACAACTTTTGGAGCCTAACTATTAATTCGTAATGCAATGCAATCAAGAGATGTTGCTCATAATGTCGATATGGCAGTAGCTAGATAGTGGTATGATATAGGTTTATCATTCAATGTTGCCTAGTCTTACTATTATCAACCTATGGTGGATGCAATAGCCTCTTACGATTCGGGATACAAAGCTCCTTCGATTGATGACTTAAGAGGTAAACTTTTAACTTGTTCAGTTTATGAAATTAAAAGTTATTTGGCTAAACGAAGAGTTAATTGGGCTATTTTTGGGTGTTCAATCATGTGCAATGGTTGGATAAATAGGAGACAAGAACATATTATTATTATTATTTGTTTATTTTACAAATGGATCATTGATTTTGAAGGCTATTGATACATCTGACCTTGTTAGAAATACTGATACTTTATTTGAGATGTTTGATGAAGTTGTGAATGAAATGGGGTTAGAAAACATTATTCAGTTCATTACTAACAATGATTCCGCTTATAAATCGACTAGAAGAAGGTTACAGAATTGGTATAATTCTTTTTTGGACTCCTTGTGCTGCACATTGCATTGATCTAATGTTGGAGAATATAACGGATCCTAGGTCATTTCCTATTATTGATGAGACTATGTAGAAAGCTAAAAAGGTGACCAAATTTATTTATAATCGTGCATGAGTTTTGAATTTAATGAGAAAGGAATTTACCGATGGATGAAATTTGTGTCGTCCTAGTGTGACAAGATTTGTAACAAATTTCTTATCACTTCAATTTTTTGTTTCGATGAAGAAAGAGTAACGAAAAATGTTTACAAGTGATAAGTGGGTTGCATCTCAACATGTTAGGTCTAATGTTGGACTGAAAGTTTCCAGCATTATATTGGAAGATATAGAATTTTTATCTTAAAGTCAATTTGTTATTCGAGTTTGTAAGCATTTGGTAAGAGTGTTTCACTTAGCTAATAGTAAAGAAAAGCCAAAAATGGGTTATTTTTTTGATGCCATGGAAAGAGCTAAGGAAGCAATTAAGGCCATTCTAAAACATAGGCTTTTTTTGTTCACATCGTATCTTATAGTCATCAACGAGTGGTGAGAAAGACAACTTTTTTATTTCTTTACTGTTGGGCATTTTTTAATCCTAATGCATATTTTAGACCGGATTTTACAAAGAAAGATGAAGTAAGTAGAGGAATGCTATTCACTATTACAACAATTGTTAGCTATGAAATGATGCAAGGTCTTTTAAGCTTATAAATAGAGCTTTATAAGTTATCTTCTGGAGATTTGGGATTGCCGATTGCTATTTGACAAAGAGCAAAACTTTCTCCAGGTATTAACTGTTTCTTTTTTCTTATTTATTTAAAATTAATTATCACTTTATTTTGTTTGTAATGCAACTTTTATTATCTTACGACTTACAGTTTCTTGGTGGGATCAATTCGGAAGTGATGTTTCAGAATTGCAAAGGTTTGCAATTTAAATTTTAAGTCAATGTATGACTGCAAAAGGCTGCAAATGGAACTGGAGCACATTTTGTTGGGCTCAGGTCTCGATCCCAATCCTCAGGTTCAATTCAAGGCCCTCAGGTGAGAATGGTGTGAAAGAAAAGTCGAAGGAATTTGATTTGTAAAAAATTTAAGTTATTTGGCTAAACGAAAAGTGAATTGGGCTAAACGAAAAGTGAATTGGGCTACTTTTGGGTGTTCAATCATGTGCAATGGTTGGATAAATAGGAGACAAGAACATGTTATTAATTTTTTTTTATTTTACAAATGGATCAATGTTTTTGAAGTCTATTGATACATCTGTCCTTGTTAGAAATACTGATACTTTATTTGAGATATTTGATGAAGTTGTTAATGAAATGGGGCTAGAAAACATTGTTCAGTTCATTACTAACAATGATTCCGCTATAAAGTGACTAGAAGAAGGTTGCAGAATTGGTATAATTCTTTTTTGGACTCCTTGTGCTGCACATTGCATTGATCTAATGCTGAAGAATATAGCGGATCCTAGGTCGTTTTCTATTATTGATGAGACTATGTAGAAAGCTAAAAAGGTGACCAAATTCATTTATAATCGTGCATGAGTTTTGAATTTAATGAGAAAAAAATTTACCGATGGATGAAATTTGTGTCATCCTTGTGTGACAAGATTTGTAACAAATTTCTTATCACTTTAGTTTTTTGTTTCGATGAAGAAAGAGTTAAGAAAATTTTTTA
Organism: Erythroxylum haughtii; assembly: GCA_025504935.2. Classification (NCBI taxonomy): domain Eukaryota; kingdom Viridiplantae; phylum Streptophyta; class Magnoliopsida; order Malpighiales; family Erythroxylaceae; genus Erythroxylum; species Erythroxylum haughtii. The sequence continues at coordinate 809,840 of JANSVB020000154.1, read as the reverse complement.
TAAGTGATAAGTGAGTTGTATCTCAACATGTTAGGTCTAATGCTGGACTGAAAGTTTCCAACATTATACTGGAAGATAAAGAATTTTGGTCTTAATGTCAATTTGTTATTCGAGTTTGTGAGCATTTGGTAAGGGTGCTTCACTTAGCTAATAGTGAAGAAAAGCCAACAATGGGTTATTTTTTTGATGCCATGGAAAGAGCTAAGGAAGCAATTAAGGCCATTCTAAAACATAGGCCTTTTTTGTTCACATCGTATCTTGCAATCATCAAAGAGTGGTGAGAAAGACAACTTTCTTATTTCTTTACTGTTGGGGCATTTTTTAATCCTAATGTATATTTTAGACCGGATTTTACAAAGAAAGCTGAAGTAAGTAGAGGAATGCTATTCATTATTACAAGAATTGTTAGTCATGAAATGATGCAAAGTCTTTGAAGATAACTTAAGCTCACAAATAGAGCTTCATAAGTTATCTTCTGGAGATTTTGGATTGCCGATTGCTATTTGACAAAGTGCAAAACTTTCTCCAGGTATTAACTGTTTCTTTTTTCTTATTTATTGAAAATTAATTATCACTTTATTTTGTTTGTAATGCAACTTTTATTATCTTACGACTTATAGTTTCTTGGTGGGATCAATTTGGAAGTGGTGTTTCAGAATTGAAAAGGATTGCAATTTAAAATTTAAGTCAATGTGTGAGTGCAAAAGGCTGCAAATGGAACTGGAGCACATTTTGTTGGGCTCAGGTCTCGATCCCAATCCAAAGGTTCAATTCGAGGCCGTCAAGTGAGAATGGTGCGAAAGAAAGTTCGAAAGCATTTTATTTGTAAAAAATTTCAGCGTGGCAGTAGTGGCGGGTTCACTGCAGCCAACGATATGTTTGCTGCGGTGAACTATAAAGGCCAAGCGCAATGAACTTTCAGGAAAAGTTTTATGCGATGAAATCACAAGATATCTCGAATGCACCTTTAGGAAAAAGTACGCCACAGTAAACTTCGGCTTTGTCACAGTGAACTCCCGAGGTCTAGCGAGAAAACTTATCGGAAAAATTACGTTATGGCAAAAGCCTAGCTTTGCCGCGGGGAAGATACAAAATTTAACACAAAATCACCTTTCTGGAAAGGTTTGCCGTGGAAAACTCTGAGCCTCACTGTAGCGAAACCCTCGGACAAACCCAGATCCCAACAATCCATCAACATAAAAGTTACACATACAATTCCAACCATGACTAACCACCAGTAACTTAACTAAAAGATGTATATGAACATACACAAAGATCTTTTCAAATCTTGATTTTGGTACTAAATCAAAGAGTTAGTACAATAGCTTTAGTTACATATCAAAAGCCACACCATCGGCTTAGTACAAAATACAAAAATACAATGAATACTCATATTGACAAGTTTATAAAGCTATCCTAAAAGTTATAGTTACTAACTTAGCTACAAAAATCTCTAATCTTGGAGTTTGCCAAACTTTTTACAAGGATCACCAATCTTTTCGTTCTGCACCTGAGGAGTGGGAAAATTAATGGGTTAAGCTACTAAGATTAGTGGCTAATATATTTATAGCTAGTGATAACAAGTCATGTGTCAAGCATATTACTTATTCATACATGTATACATCTCATGCATTTAGCAATCCAATTATCCACAGTTCTACTTTCAATCTCATGGTTCAACACATTCTCACATAAATCATATCATGTAGCTCACAATCATCAACATAACACTCACTATGCATCATGCTTACAGATCAAAATGCAAAGCCCAAACGAATGAGTCGAGGGTCCTATGGAACAAAACGAAGAAATTGAAGTTTACACCGTGAACAAAACAAATCCGATTTCTTAGGACCTCGTGTGCCACAAGCAGGCAGCCAAGAGAAGGCTTTAGTCAACGTGCACGTGATGAACAAAATGATTCGTCTCTTGCCCAATCATAAGCAAATTCTTATGCTCTAATCCATTTCATAAAAAATCATATTCTCAAACTTCTTATGCTTTTTCCTCTTTTGATCTATGCAAAATGTCATAATATCATTTAATGCGTAATCCTAGTAATAGCTCGTCATGCAATTTCATATCAATCACAACAATTCAATTAGAGCAATTTAAGCACTTAAGCCAACAAATATTGACTAATTATCACAATAACCATAAACATATTACCCATATAATTTGTTGGAAATTCCAAATTCTTGAGTTGGATCTTCTTGGTTTCCTAAAACAAACCAAATTCTCATTCAATCATATGCTCAAATAGAAGACCCATAAGACTTCAAAATCAAAAGCCAAATTGAGCTTAACTCAACCTACCCATAGTTTATCTAGGTTAGAAAACTCAAAACCTAGTTGAAAATCCACAATATCCATCTAGGGTTTCTCTTCTTTCTTCCTTCACAAACCCATTTCACTCTCTAATCCATTTTTCTATCGAAACAAGAAGAAAAGTAATGGAGATTACCTTAACAAGATGATTTCCTCTTCTTTTTCTTCTTCTTTCTTCTTCTCCCTTAGCTCTTCCACGATTTCTTCTTTTCTCTTCTGTCATGTTTTTCTTCTTTCTCTCCTCTCTTCCATGACATTTCTCTCTTCTATCTTCTTAATTCAAAACACATTTTCTTCTTGCTCTTCCCATTTTACCCCTCATTTATCTTGTCCTTCAAATTATGCTCTTCTTTTGTCTCTTTTGTCTCTAACTCCTTTAATCCATTCAATTTAATAGCTTAACTACACTCTAATTAAATTCTAACATTCTCCATTTAATAACTCTAACTTCTATTCATGCTTGTCTTTAATGGACTAAATTCTAAGAAAAAAATAAACAATAAACTAATTGAAAATAAAGAAAAATTTTAGGGTCCAACAAGAAGAACATAGAGACAGAAGCTAAGAGGGTAGGGAGATAAGGGTAGGTAAAGCAAATATGTTTGGCTTGATGATGGTGACCTCACGTCTATGCATTAGCCTTTGCTTCTTTCTCTCTCTAGATGATGACATTATGATGCCTATAACCTTTGCTATCTTAGCATTGACTAGAATTTTTATGACATTTATGACTAACAAAATACAAGAGGGATGTTAGTAAGGTATCTTAAAATATTAAATGACAAAAGATAAATGAATAAAACTTATAAGAATGTTCTTCTCTATAAGACACCCTTGACTTTTTCAAGCTTTCTTTTATTAAGTGTTACTCTTAAAATGAAAGAGGGATATTAGGATCTATAAGTTAATGGGATAGGAGTTTTAGTGATACAAATTTTAGGGATGCATTGTCCCTATCCCATTGGTGAAAACTCTAATCAAACCCCTCCACATAATTCTAAAGGCCATATGCCTACCGGATTTTGAAAGATGAACTTCTCATTCCATAAGCGTTGTCCCTTTAGAATTAGGTTTGTTACATTTAATATCTTCTTAATAGTATAATGGATAGGTAGCTGAAGATCACAATTGAGAGAATTGTAATAAAACCCCACTTGTCCTTAGGTGACATACTCACTTTTCATCATTAGGAAAGTTGAGTAAGATCATCTCAAGAATGTGTAACTTCTCCTATTCTTCTCTAATTTCGCTTTGTATAACTTATTTAGGTCTAAGTGTGATTTGAACTTATTATTGGGGTCCCAAAGCATGACTAAGCCCAGGTTTTAGATTCAAAGCCTTTTGCCAAGCCTGATTGAACCAGGGTTATATGACATTCGAGCGCAAATCGTCTGTCCAAAATAACTCTGTCTTATTCTGTTTAAGAGTAAAACAACGTCGTTTTTTCTTTAAATTTTAACGGATGTGTAGAGCCTGTGTTAAAGCCGTTAGTTTTCTTTCAAAGCCACTTTTGAAACAACTTCTAATATTTAACTGCCACTATTCTGATACTTACTTCTTATTATTATGAATTTTTTTGCAAAGTATTTATTATATGTATTTCATTTATTATTATATTCTTTGATAATAAATAATAATAATAATAATTATTATTATATATATGTATAAATAAATTATTGTTATTATTATTATTATATTCGATATGATTATAATATTTATTAATTATATTAATTTCTATTATTATTATGAAATTTTTTAATAATTACTAATTTTCTTCTTCTTATTATTAACTTTATTATTCTGAACAATTTAATTATTCTTATAATATTTAATTATTATTAGTATTATTTTCCAACTGGAGTATATATACTTATTATTATAAATCTTAATAATATAATACAAACGGTTTATTATTAATATTAGTATTATTATTAATATTAAATTCCTTATTATTATTAAAAATGTTTATAATTATTCATATCATTATTAAATTCCTTATTATTAGAAAGTGTATTTATTGTTATTGTTATTATTATTATTATTGTTATTATTATTATTATACGTAAATTTGTTAATTAATTTAATTTCCATTATTATAATTGCTGTTAAATATTATTATTAAATTTCTTCTGTTTATTATTAAATTTATTGTAGAGTATTTGTTAAATTTATCATTATTATTATTATTAAATTCTTTATTAATATTAGAAGT
>JANSVB020000154.1:770425-787614 GCA_025504935.2 Erythroxylum haughtii | reverse complement strand
AGTGAATGCAATGAAATCCTACCAGTCTGTCCCAATTACCAAAATACCCTTGCTAACAGTAACGGGATGTTACAATTGGAATCCTACAGATCAAAATATCATCAAAATACTGAAGTATTTTCAGTAGAATAGCACCAGTTCATACTCCTTTAAGAACACACTCACTATATCTGTCCCACTCTTTTCACTCAATCTTTCTCCATTCATTTCAGATAGCTATGATTCTTGCTGGCGATGTAGATCAATGACTTATGAATCCAATGGTTTAAGAATCAAGTCATTTGGAGATCTAGAGAAGAAGTTATGGCCAAAAGAATCCAACATGTTCATATCTTTACCGTATTGTACATGTCTTGGCGTAATTGCTATAACTCTGACTACAGATTTCAAATTGACTTCATTGTTAGACTATTGGAAAGAGGACTTCGATATCTACAACTTTCATGAAGACCTTGAAGACCAATTCTATCTTCTAACTATTGTTTCATCTCACTTTTTGCATCGTCTTACTTTCACTTTGTCTTACTTTCACTTCGTCTTACTTTTCCGTCTTACTTTTGCTTCATCTTACTTTCACTTCGTCTTACTTTCGCCAGAACGTCTCCCCTTATAAGGAACATAACTTTTGACTTCGATGTCCAAAGTTTATAAACTTTATACCGTTGGAAAGCTGGAACGATCTTCTACAACTTCAAAAAGACAATTTTGTCAAAATCTATCTAGATCAATCCAGATTTTCTCCCGAAGTCAGAACAAGAATTTTACATTCCTTTTCCAACGTAATGCACCCAATTCTCACTTAATGACAAATTTTGAGACTCTTAGAGACAGAAATAAAATTCAATGTCTTCATAAGAAATGTAGTCATATATCTCTATTTTAATCCAAATTAAGAATCTTCTCATTTGGGCAACTAGAGAAAACGTTATGGCTAAAAGATTGACGCATATTCAGTGAATATTTTCTAGATCACTACCAATTTTATCTCCAAATCTGTCCTTATCTCAACTCATACCTAGATCACTCTTTTCACTTCCTCTACTTCTCAATTTCAATAACATCCATTTAAAAACAATCACACCCAAAAATTTTCAATGAACGCATGTACACTTATTTTTGTGCAAAGATTCAATATTCATGTGCATATATACTAACATTATGCATGAGCAAAAAAATACATTTCCTTAATCTCTCTTTGAGCTTACATGTATTGAAATTTCCAGTCCTAACCCTTAATATGGAGACGGGATGTTACATTTCTCCCCTCCTTAAATAAATTTCGTCCCCGAAATTCTCATCTGATTGATCAATACGGTAAGGTAATAATTCCTCTTATGCTTTTCCATTTCCCCTATACTTCATCAAATACCCTTCCAAATGACTACAGCTGATAACTCAATAGGTCCTTCAATCACTGATTCAGTTATCACACTATCTTCACTATTTCATGAGCATATTTCAAACTACTTACCAACTTTTACTTTGTATGCTATCAATCTGTCCCTGTCGATCATGTCATTATTTCATAACCTATTCACATATCACATTTTAAGAATCCAAGACTTCTTTCACCAGTAACACTAACTCATAATAGTTTTCATACAGACTAATTCATATAGCTTAACTTATACTTTCTCCGAATCTAAGCACACCTTACCAAGTTGATACTCACAAAAACACTTCATCTCTTCTTTGACAATTCACTTCTCTTCAGTGTTAATACAATCAACTCTTATTTCCATTTCACTAATTCCATCTGCCTGCTGTTGATCCACCTAACCCACTTATCTTTTATAAGTCACTTTACTCTTATTTCGGATTCATTTTACTCACTAATAGTATCTCACATTTATTATGGCCTTATATCATTTTAGGCCCTTTTCATCTCAATGTAAGGGTGAAGGACCACCTTTCTGTTATACAATGACCCATTCCGTGTTCTCATGATGCCACTATGGTCACAACTGTAATGTCTGTAATCAATTTGAATTATACCTCACTCTCATCTTCCTATAAACTCAAAAATATAAGCTCTAGGCACATCACCGATAGTTAAAATTATTGGTAATTCAAACATGTAACCACTTGTTTCTACATCCTTAGCAGCTAAAATACACTCCTAGCGTATTCCTACTAGGATGTCTAGCTTAGGTTGTTACTTAAGCTTCTCTAACACTTTCTTTGCTCAAACTTCTTTATCGGGTACACATACTCCTTATTTCGGTCACCAAATATCATTCTCTCGATTTCACTCAAAAGTTCAGATTCGTTTTCAATTCCTCTATGAGACTCACAATTCTGAATCCTTAACTCTTAGGCTTTCCTACTTTTTTTCAGTAACTTTGATCTAAAATACACTTCATTTTGCCCCATATTACACTCAACATTTTGCACTCTTCATTGCAATAAACTTGGCAACCTCAATATCTGAATTTGTACCATCCCATTTTAGAATTGTCTATTCAATGTGTCAGATTACACGCTACCTTTACTATTATAGTACTCAGATGTACATTCCCTTCAAACTGAATAATTTCCTCAAACTGACATAATTTGTACATTACAGGAATGACTTGGCACATCTAATGCCTCTAAGAACTCAAAGCGATTTCTATCATAACACTTCTACCATGTATCAAAATCAACTTATAAGACTTTAATTGTCTTTCTGCCTACAAAACCACTTCATACTGTTACAACATAATGTATCATAATTTCTAATGTGAAACTTCATTACATACTACCCAATCTCCAAATCCAAATGGCATAATTAACGTTGAGGTTAAGATCCTCAAAATTCTTCTTATATTCATCATCCATACGATTTACACTTTTTTTTTCCTCAAATGTTTCAAGTTTATTTTAACTGTTCGACTATATCCAAGATTTCATCCATGTTCATCATCACCAATTAATCTGATTTAGATCACTAAAATTTCAACTTCATAATACTGTCAGGGCATTGATATCTCAAACCCAAAAATGAATTCTTACAATTCCTTAAGTGTCTAATTCCTCAAGTAAGGTAATATTATCTCATATCATTTTCAGTCTCCCACTTAACTTCTTGTCTCTAATGATTTTCTCTTTTCATTCGATTTCCTTTAATTCTCAATGACTTACTTAATCGCCTATTCATTCGTACTAGTTCTTCCACGCATTTTATTTTATTTGAATGCTTCACTTTGTGTGTTGGTATTTCATTTACTCTAATATCTTGGCATATATCACCAAAACCATTACATCTTATCTAGAGGTGTATTTATGTCAGTTCTCCAATTAGTAGCTTATGCTCGGGATACTTTAATCCCATTTAATTATAGAAAACTCTTCTTATTTTTTGCTAGTCCCCAATCATGGGGATTATGCCATAATCGTGTCCTTCTTCTTTTTCCTCAATATCACCACATATGATAACATCATTGACAATCTCAATTCCTTCCCAATCAATCGCTACAAGTACTTTCACGTCTTACTTTAACTCAGATTCAGGTGTTCTTTAGATGAAAAAAAAAACTTCAAGATCTACAACTCTCATGAAGACCTTAAAGACCAATTCTTTCATCTAGAGGATCAAATTTGGGCTAGAAGATGTTCTGGTTAAAATGAGACGATGCTGACGTCATGAGATGAATGCTGACGTCGTACTGAGACAAATTCGAAAAGCGGATATAACTTTTTGTATAGAACTCAAATTTAAGTGTTCTTTAGATGAATAGAAAGAGGACTTCAAGATATACAACTCTCATGAAGACCTTAAAGACTAATTCTATTATCTAGAGGATCAAATTTGGACTAGAAGATGTTATAGCTGAAATGAGACGATGCTGACGTTATGAGACGAATGCTGACGTCATATTGAGACAAATTGGACCTTACAACTTGTAATGCTCGTATCACCCAACTCAGATATCCAAAATTTACAAACTTTATATCGTTGGAAAGCTGGAAAGATCCTTTACAATTTTCAATAGGCATCTTGGCCAAAATCTACCTAGATTAATTCAGATTTTCTCCCAAAGTTAGAACACAAATTTTACAATCAACTCCCATTGTACTGGACCCAGTTCTCACTTCATGACAAATTCTGAGCCTCTTAGACACAGAATTAAAATTTGATGTCTTCATAAAAAACGTAGCCATATATCTCTAGGTTAATCCAAATAAAGAATCATCTCGTTTGAAAAACTATTGAAAACGTTGTGGCTAAAATACTGAATCATATTCAGTGAAGATTTTCCATATCACTACCAATTCTGTTTCTAAAACTTTCCTTATCTCAACTCATACCTAGATCACTTTTTCCGCTTCCTCTACTTCTCATTTTCAATAAAATCACCTTTAAAAACAATCCTACCTAGAAGTTGTCAATTAATGCATGTACACTTATTTTTGTGCAAGGATTTAATATTTATGCGCATATATGGTAACATTATGCATGAACAAGAAAATGTATTTCCTTAATCTCTTTTTGAGCTTACATGCATTAAAATTTTAGGTCCTAATCCTTAATATGGGGACGGGATGTTACAAAGATGGTAAGGTGAAATTGTCTTTTTGTAAAATTCTATGAGCCAAAGATTTGATGATAGTGTTTCAACATCAACCACTAACTTATAAGTCTCTATGATTCCATTTGTGATCAATATATCTAGTAAAGACTTAATTAAGCACTCAAAATTTTGACATCCCATTTTTAAGCCTTCAAGGAGTAGATTACAATTAAAAAATTATGTAACTTATCTACAAAAATAGTGAGCCACAATCTCCTCTAACATCTCTAACTTTCTCTTTGAGAATCAAAAATATGAACAACGAATTGTTTGTGCCAGAATGTGAGGTGAACAAAAAATACTTGCATGATGATTTTTACTTTTAGAAAACAATGAAAAAAGATTATCATTTTTTAATAATTTGTTGAATCAGTGAAAACAAATTTAGAAAAAATATTACGAGTTTGTGAATAACCTTAGAGTGCACATTTTTATTTTTTGATTGGTTTGAAATTTATGCCTCGGAAAACATTATAGAGTATCCATTTAGAGCCATCAACAACAATATTAAAGTAAAGGTGTGGGCAAATGTAACGGGATAGAAACTATAGTAAGAAAAACCTCATTTTTGTGAAATTAGGATTCTTTACAAACAAAACATAGTGGTAGTATCCCCTTTGAAAATCAAAAATAAAAGTGAAAATGTGAAAGCAACACAATTGATTGGAATAGAGAAAAGCATAAACAAAATCCCATAGTGATAACCAAAATAAAGCCAATCAAAACTCCTAGTTTCAAGCCTTATGAAGTGTCCATCAACGATTTAAGCCAATTTAGAAAAAAGAACAATGAAGAATTCTCCTTATGTCCTTTTTTTTGTTTTTGCAGATCTTCCAATTGGTTTCTCTATTTTAGAAGTCATTTGTAGCCCTCTTTGGTGCAAGTTTTGTGTCTTACAAATAATTCAAATGATTCTCGACTTTTTTTTAATTTGGTTCTTATGTTAGGGTGATATGAATAATAATTACATTGCTTAGGGTTACATTATAATAAATATATAGCATTATACCTAGTCTATTATATGAAGTTAGATTTTTATCTATGTCTATGTTAGGGGCAATGAGTTTTGTCCAATAAGGTTTAAACAAATATAAAAGCTTCATGAATGATAGAGCCAGAACCCTATAAGATAAATAAGAGTAAATAAGTGCAAAGACAAATAAACTAACTTGAACTTAACAATGTCAAAACATTATCTAGGGATTTTTTCTTCATTTTTAACTAAATTACCTCCCAAAATAATTGATTAGGATAACACTTAAGGTGAGTGAAGACTTTAGTATAGATACTATAACATTATTTGACATAGGATATGATTTACTAATGGGGAAGTGAGACGATCCACTAAGAGAGAACAAAGGTAAAGCTTTGAAGGGTTCTAACAATAATTAAGGATAAACCTTAAGTTTTAAAAAGATCTCACCTAAAATGCAATCAAAGGCTCACTTAGAAAAAAGGAAAGGAAAGGTTTAGTAAGCAAATACATATGGGAAAATATCTAAACAAACTAAAGCAAATAAGAACAAGTATTGGATATCATAACATGATCGACGGCTAAGTCGATCACTATAAGTTATAATACTCAACACAAATATAAGAGCAAATATTAATGTAAATAAACAATATTACACCTTGATGGGTGGCAAAAGCCACTACTAGAGAATGCAATATGCAAATATAAAGAGTAATATCAAATATTAGAGCAAATATAAAATCTTAATGGGCGATAGAGGGAGACCTCCAAAAGCTAAGCATAAATAAGGGAAATTAAGTGTGAAGGAAAATAAACTCATGTTAAGGTTCACGATAAACTTTCATATAAATGTTCAGAACATGTGAAGCATTATAGAAGCTATAGTGGTTTTGAAGAAGAAATAAAAGAAAAGAAAGCTTTGATACAAAAATTTTGGCTTAAATAGGGTAGTTGTTATAAATAATAGAGCGTCATAGGAAGCTTTGATGTTGAGGGGCTTTGACAATCCTTTGGGGGGCTTTAAGCACTAGGTCAAGGCTTTAGAAAGTTGGAGAAGAAAGCTTGCCTCCTTTATTTTGAGTTTGCTCTTTATATAGGCTCCTTATGTCCTTTTTTGCCTTTGCATATCTTCCAATTGATTTCTCCTTTACAAAAGTCATATATAGCTCTCCTTGACATAGGTTTTATGTTTTATCAAATAATTTAAATGATTCTCATTTTTTTAACTTGGCATTTATGTTGGGATGATACAAATAACATTCTTATTAGATTGCTTAAGCTTATATTTTATAATGTTATAGACTCACATTACCATAAATTGATCAAATTGATTTCTTGGTCTTCTAGATCATTGTCTTCATGTTTTATGAAGTCGTCGTGAATAACCTTGATTTCAATAATTACTTCATTATCTTAAAATATTTGTCTACGATCTTCACAATTTTCAATAGTGTTTGGTCTTTTGGTTTTTATTGCAAGAATAAAATGGATTCACTTTACTTTAATGGCTTAGAGTTTTGGGCTAGCCAATCCTCCACAACCACTTCATATATTTCATTTTAATAAATAAAGTTAAGTATGTATTAATTATTATTTTTACTAATACAATCATATTATATATTTTTTAATATATGACCCTTTATTTTATTTTATTTTATTTTATCTATGATAGTCTCTTGTTAATTATTATAAAATTTATATCAAATTAGTTTATATAATATTCTAAAAACATAAATTTCACTTTTATAACATTAAATGATGATTTCACTATTTTGTAATTTTATAATAAATATGAAATGAGACTAATTATTTTATAACTAACTATACCTTAAGGAGAAATTGATTTAATATCAATTAATTTTAATGATATGCAATCAATAAAATATAAAAGTACTAAGAATCATTTAATAATAAAAATGATATAAAGAACAAATATTATAACAATAATATAAAGTTTCTCTCTTTTTCAAAAAAAATATAAAAATATTTTCTTTAATTGTAAAGATACAAATAAAATGTAAACATTTAAAAATCATTAAAGAATATTATATATAATTATTAATTATACTATAAATTTTAAGAAAGTTTTAAAGATATTACGCGCTGAACTTGAAAACCCTACTTTAACAAGTCTAATATAAATCTCATAACAACCATTAAAAAAAGTATTTGAAATCAATTTTACTCATAGCAAATAAATGTTAATTTTTTCTAGTTTTTATGATGAATAATTGTTATAATAAAACTTTAATATTTTATAAGTTTAAAAATTAAATTAATCTTTTTCTGCATATATATTATCATAATTAAATATCTTATGAATATAATAAATTTATTATATAAGTATGAAAATGTTTTTATATTAGAATTTTAACTTTTAGAATATATATGAACTTTTATATAATATGAGTTAATTTTATATTCATTTAAATATAAAAACATTATAGTTAATAAAGAGACCAATTTTTAAAGACTATATATATTCATTATTTTCTATATAATTATTATAAAAAATGAAGAAGATTAAATGTTACGATCATATGCTAAAAAGTATATACCTATTTGAATATGCTTATATATGTGTTGTGTGTGTGTGTGTGTGTGTGCATGCACATATAGTAAACAATCAATTAGTAAAGCATTAACAGTTTTGAAAATAATTTTACATAAATTTAAAATAAATATAAATTAATATATAAAATATTTTTAAATTAAAATTTATTCTTTAAAATATTTAATAATTTTTTACTTTTACATTATGTGTGAATTATTATAAGAAAAATGTAATATTTTGTAAATTTAGAGTTTGATTCACTTTTAGCATATGAATTTTTTTTAAAAAACAATTGAATTATATTAAATTGCTTGTGGAGCTATATGGAGGAATATCTAGTCAAAATAAAACAAAACAAAAGTCCCTAACTAGATTAAGTGGAATTGAAGCTTATATTAATAAACAAAAGGTTAACCTACGAAAACAACCTAGTAACAACGACAACAGAAAGTTTAGAGAATAAGTGTTAGACCACTTAAGTCCTAATAGTGAAATTGTGTAGGCACTAGCGAGCTTTGACCAATGTTTGACATTAGAGGTGATGGAATAAGGTAAAGATTTGCAAGTAGGCAAGGAAAACGGGCATTGTTGATGAGTTGGTATGCATTAGTGCACATTGACAAAAATCTCCAATGAGATGTAAGATTCAAATTTGAGACCAAAGATAGCTTAAGATGGACCTTGACTTAAAGGTTAGCTGGATCACATGTAGAGGGATACATATGAGAGCTCTAAAGACTTAATGTGTGCTCAAATAGACAGACCGTGACTAATTAAAATGACATGAGTAAGCATTGGACCAGACTAGTATGCTATGCAAAGACTTTAGGCTTAGTTGACTCATCATCAATGGATAGAGATTAAGGAGAGATCTTAGATGATGTGGTAGATAAGATCACAGTAGATATACATTAACTTTAAAAGATAAAGATTATATGAGAGGATCATCTGAAGATAGTAGAGTTCTTTATAGATATGGATGTATCATTCCTAGTTAATTATAATCTTATCTTGTTAGTTATGATGTAAATAGAGCTTTATTTGGATGGGGGTGTAATTTAAATAGTTAGTATGATGTAATATGATAAGAATAGAGGTGATTTAGTTGGTTCTATTAGATTAGGATTATGAATTATAAAGTCAGAGGTGCCTATAAATAAGTTATTTGAGTCTTGCTCATACGAAGGAGAGATAGAGAGGAAGGAAACACATTGAGAAAGAACATTCCTTTGTATACTTTTCGAGAAGTAATAAATGTTGTTTTTTTACCATAGCTCTTATGTATTTATTGTTTCCTATAATTATTTAATACTTTCCACTATAAGAAAAGTAGGAATTAGTGATGAAAAATTGCCAACAAAAACAAAATCGTTGCAAATTACCGATAAAAAATCAGTTTTTTTTGGTAACATTGATGGGAAAATTTTCATTTAGTGATGGTAGTAATATTCGTTAGTAAATATGGAGGGAAATCATCTCGGAAAAATTTCGACAGACTTTAGCGACAATATAAAATTCCTGTCAGTAAAGAAGGAGGGATTTATTGGTGGAATAAAAAAGTTTTGAGTTTATTGACAGAAGAATTTCCGTCGGTAAATTTTCAAGGTAAACATCGTTATTTTCTTCGATTTTTTTGTTTAAAATAAAACCAAAATGACGTCGTTTGGTGTTATTCATTTATCACAGTTGAAAGACCCTGCCCCCCAACCTTCGTGTCTTCTTCTTCAACCTTGCATCTCTCTCCTGCATTTTCTTAAGCGATTTTTTTCTCTCAGGTTTCTCTGTCGTGGACTCCTTTTCTACTTGTCAACGTTTGTCTTCTTTGGCCACTGTCATTGTGTCCTTCGGCGGAGTTATTCTTGCAACCTTTCACCTTTGTTATTTCGTGTGATGTTGGATGAAAGTTTGGGTATTTAATAACTTTCATTTATTTAGGTATTCTGTGATTTGAAAACAATTTTAATGTATAAATGTTAGTGATGGAAAGGACAAGACGTGATCTTGGTTGTGATGTTGGGATGAATTTCTGATACATGTAAGGTGTTTAATGAAATGCCTATTATGTTGATGTTTATTGTATGAGAGTGTTCTGTGTAATTTAAATTAATAGAAATCTATTCCTTTAAATGATGAGAGTGTTATAACTTTGATACAAGTTTATATAATGAAAAAAATGAATCATTCCTACATTGAAAAATAATTTCAGTTCTTTATTTTCATTTCTTTTCAGTGATGTAGTGTAGTGGAGTGGAGTGGAGTGGGGTTTACGAGGGAGTGGTATTTCGATCGTGAATTGGAAAACAAAAAAAAATTGATTGTAAGATGCCATAACATTTAGGATAAGAAAAAATAATATACTTGGAACCTTGAAAGCATTGTAAAAGATTTCTTTCTTTCGACCGTGCCCATATTCTTGAGGATGACAACAAAGTGATTAATTCTTTTATCAGTTAGTCAAAGCTTAAAGACTTGGAATTTTCACTAAATTGTTGACAGTGATGGAAGTATAAACTGAGAATTTAAAGTTAGATAAATCATTTTATCACTTGGAAATAAAAAAGAAATAGTTTAGTAGGCTTGTTGAATCAAATTATAAACTATAATAATATATATAGTCTATTACATAACGGCTAATGATATGAACTAGAGAAATATTGTTCCCAATGTTGCCTAGTACAAAGAACTGTTTTTAAAAATGGGTATTTAAATATGCATAATTAATACAAATCAAGTATTTATGTCTTTTGACTTTCAAACTTCAACTTGAGTCGGGCCTATTATGTTTTAAGTCAAACTTTGATGGTCTACAAGTCATATAAGACGGAACTTATGAATTACCAAAGCTTTTAAGTATATTTTTATATGTGTGAAACCACTTAAAGAAATACTCCCTCCTATCCAAAATAAAAGTCGTTTTAGAGAGATGCACACTTATTAAGAAAGCTAGTGAAATGTTTGATATACCTTTATTAATTGCATGATGAATTGCCTTGAAAATGTAATCTGTATAATTAGGACGTGAGAGAAATTAAAGGGTAATTTTGGAAATAAAATTATAAATATGCATGAAAAATCGTGAACGACACTTATTTTGAATAATTAAAATCCCTTTAAAACGACTTTTATTTGGGATAAGAGGGAGTATAATAAAGCAAAACCTAAATCTTATTTATTCATCTGAATAATGAATATAATTCAGATTTTAAACTAAATTATTTTTAAATAAGTAATAATTAATTATGCAATGATAAATTTTAGATTTAATTTTCACGTGTTAAATTAGCATAATTTATTATTCTACACTTATTATTCATATTAGAAGCACTATATACATTCCATTTAAAATTAACCTAATTATTTTCATTTGTTTTCAGTTTTTTATTATGTCCCTAAATTGTAGGATCATAGGAATTATATACTCACATTCATTCAATTAAAGGAAAGGAAATGGTATATTTTATTGGTTTTGAACATTCTCTTTCCAACTTATAGAAAGGGGGTTTCTTTTGCTCAAGTAATGTCATTAATTCACTTGTTTTAGACTGTTGGCTTGCCATTTTTTATTATAAAAAAATAGTAGAATCCAATTCGATATGGTGTTAAATGTTGCTTCTTGTATGTGTGAGTAAAAGCTTGTCACTGTTAAAAAATATCATTTTCCATGGGCCGCAACATATTTAATAGTAAAGCAATTATTAAAAATAAATAAAGAGAATCCCATGTTGTCTAAATGTAGCTTTGAAGATTAAATTGATAATAACGTTTGTCATAATATTATTTAACCCTAAAATAAAAGACATAAATGTCACATGTATATTCCTTTTGCCATTGATGGATTGGTTCAAGCATCAAAAAGAAGAGGTTGAAGTTAAGATTAACCCCCAAAGCATCAAAATTTTATTTTCTCAGTGGATAGTTAGTTATTTTTAAGGAAAAAGTATATAAAATATATAATTATTGTTCATTTTCTAGATCCCATAAAAGTAAATATGTATGGTTTAACCATATTGGAAGGTATAAATTAGAGAACGAAAACAAAATGAACATTTTGTTTGATTTTCTTGAAAACACAACTAAGGCAACTTTTGTGAACAAAAAAGAAAACAAGTGAGTATTATTGAGCACATAAGGTAGAAGAAGGTTCTTCAAGCATCAAGTAATAACACTAAAAACAAACAAACATTAGCACTAACACTTTGACTTCATGAAGAAGATCATAAAACTTAAACTATGAATACATTTCCTCCTTCCCTAACATTAACCCACCAATCCACTCTTCTAAAAAAACCTAGAATAGATAGCAAATCTTGCCGAGAATGATCTAGAAATGTTTTCTAGCTCCAACCATATAGAGCCTTTATCAAAATTCTGAACATAGGCATAAGGATCATAAGAGGAACAAACCTGAGACAACAAACAGCCAAAAGATTGCTTTTTCTTTCTTTATTAGTCTTGTCCAAAACAATCTCTGCTATGATGTATTCATATAGCCATCTATGCGTGGAGTTCCACAACATAAGAAACTAATAAGGGAGAGTTATAGCATTTACTATCCATATCTCAACAATTTGATAAGCATATGTTATTTGTATCCAAATTAGATTGATCCTTTATGATAAGATTAGATAAAGTTATTAGTTATATTATAATCTTTGTAATCTTTTTCAAATAGTATTTCATTTATATAAAGTGTTTCGAGCATTTCACAAAGTAATAATTGTTACATACAAACCTTTTATAATTCTTTTCATGGTATCAGAGCCCACACCCAACTCTTCTTAACTTCTTTTTTCTCAATCAAACACCGCCAAATCCAATTCAAAAAACTCTGTACATACCTTCCTTTAACTCAAACCAACATAACCCGAGAACCTCCATTATCAACACCAACAATTTATTCCCATAATACAACAAACACCATTATTTTCCACACACCTAAACTCTGTCATCTATCAATTACTCAGTTCAACTACACATCTTCACAAAAATATCCACAAACTTATACCTTTGTCCAAACCTCACTACACCAATCCAGGAAACATCCGCAAATCATGGCTATGGCAGAACCCACCACCTTAATTTACTAAACACAACCAATTTCCTAGTTTGGCGAAATCAAGTACAAGTTGTTCTTTCAGCTTCTGATCTTCTCGACTATGTTGACAACACACTCATCTCGCAAGCCATTCCTCCTAATGACAACCTCCCACCTCCACAATTTATTAAATAAATGAAGTTCAATCTCCTAGTTTCTTGTTATCTAATAATGTCCCTTTCCATTTATTAAATAAATGAAGTCCGCTTGTGATCTTTGGCTCATTCTTGAATGACACTTTCTCTATCAATCCTCGTCCCAGAGGACATTCCTTCTTCATAAACATGACACCCTAAAAGAAGGTGCTTCCTCGGTCTCTGATTTTCTAATCATTGTCTTCATCACCTTCTAAGAACTCGCAACTATTAGTGACTATATCTCTAATGAAGACCTCGTCCTATTCACCTTGAATGGCCTCCCAACTACATACGAGTCATCCATCACTAATTCAAGCATTGCGACTCTCTCCATAGCTTCTCGAATCTTAATGTTTAACTCCTTATCCATGGTAGTGTTTCCTAGCATATCACTCTTCTGGCGTCCCCTCCACTGAAGTGGCCCTTTTAGCAGTAGCATAAGTCAATAGTTAAGCATCTGGGAGCATTCCTTTAGTGGACGTGGGCACTTTGGTGGCAGACAAACCATCTGGATTTTTCCTTTATGACTCTTGGTGGACTGGGCTGAATCAATTCAACAATCCACCTATAAGCAATCCAACAACCCATACTAATTCATCTCATTAACTAAATACATCCTATCAGTCCAATATATCTTAAGCCCAATTTCAGACAATATTGCTCATAACAAAACACCAAACCCACATCCATTTTCACCAAACCACCCCCAGTGCCAAATATGGTAAAAGTGGAGTTATATTGCAACCCGCTGTTGTTTTATATATTCCAAGTCCAGGAATTACCCCCACTAGGCCTTCTTCTGATTTTACTTCCCTTAACATCACCTTTTCAGTTATGCATATTCATGAACCCAAAGATACTTAGCCTTTTCACTCTAACGATACTGTTGAATAATTACCAGTACTAATGCTACTACCCATATGGCACCCGACCCTCATCATGAGGACTTTATAATTCCATATGATGGTTCCAACTAAGTAATTGTTGGTAATGGTAACACTCTTCCCATATCCTCTACCAGTCTTGTTAAATTTCCTACACAAATTTGTCCATTTTGTCTTCGTAATGTTTTAATAGTTCCACATCTCATTACAAGTCTTTTATCTGTTTAAATTTGTTATTGATAATTCATATCTCATTGAATTTAATATCTTTGGTTATATTATGAAGGATCTTCAAATCAAGATACCACTCTTTGTGGGTTCCATTCATAATAATCTCTATCTAATGAAGATATCACTACACTTCCAAAATCCTATTACTTACATAGTCATTCCGGCTTCGTTTAATTTTTAGCATCAACGTCTTGGCCATCTGTATCAATCTACACTCTCTAAGTTATCTAAGTCTTTAAGTGTTAGTTCAAATGACATAACTCTTTGTACTTCTTATTTTCAAGGAAAAGGTGTTCGTCTTTCATTTTCACATTCTTCTCGTCATTCTACCACCCTTTTACAACTTATTCATTGCCATATTTGTGGACCTTCCTCATCTTATTCTTTTTGTGGTTGTCGTTATTTTATTCTTTTTATTGATAAAACTAATATATATAATTAGATTTTCCCCTTGTTCACAAATCTTATGCTTTGCATATTTTTCAAACTTTCAAAACCACAAATAAAAAATTATTTTCCATTGACATCAAATAGTTTCAATATAATGAAGCCCCTAAATTCGTCAAAGGTGCCTTTGCCTAATACCTTACCGTTAATGGCATCACTTACCACATTTCCTGTCCCTACAATCCTCAACAAAATGGTCTTGTTGAAAGAAAAATTCGTCATATCACTGAAATAAGTCTCACCCTTCTCCTTTATGCCTCTCTTCCCAAAGTTTTTTGGTTTGAAGATTTTTCTACTACTGTTTACCTTATTGACCTCTTACTCATTCCTATCCTCTATAACAATTATGCTTATGAATTCCTATTCACCTAAATCCTCACCATGTGTCTTCCTCAGCTATTATTCCTAGTATAAAGGATATTGATGCTTTGATCCTTACACATCCAAACTTTATATTTCTCGCTATGTTCATTTCCCTAAAAATGACTTCCTTTATGCTCACTCTCCACCACAACCATCTACATCCTTAACCACCACACTTTTTCTCACTTCCCTTACCTTTTAGCCCACTCTTTTAGTCTCCTTTACCACTCTCCTTTGCACTATCTCCACCCTGACCTCACTTATCCCCAACTTTCTCATCCTATAATCACAAGGACCTATGATCAAACCCATACTCCTCTCTTATTTGATGATTGCATCACCTAATCCATGCTTACCACATCTTCTCCTGACCCTAAATCACTTTACCCAGGCAAATAAATTTCCTTACTGGCATCAGACTATGATTGATGAGTTCACTGCCCTCCATCATAATGAAATTTAAACTCTTGTTCCTCCTCGACCAAATGACAACATTGTTGGTTGTAAATGGATGTTTCACACCAAACGTAATCCTGATAACATTATTCAATGTTATAGAGTTCATCTGGTTGCTAAAGGTTTTCACCAAGCTTCTGGCATTGACTATATTGACACCTTTACTCCTATTGTTAACTTCACTACCATTCGTCTCATTTTTAACCTTGCCTTTTCCAAAAATTGGTTAGTTCACAAACTTGATGTCAATAACGCCTTCCTTCATAATCATCTTCATGTCCTAACCTCTTGGTTTTCAAGATCCTCACTATTCTCATCATGTTTATTCCCCCACATTTAGCTTTTTGGCGTCCTCGGGCAAAATATTAAAATTAAGCTTAAAGACCTAAAAACATTTACTTAATTCTCATATGTTCCAAGAATATATAGTCATAACCAAAGATTCATAACAAGAAGTCAACATTCCCAGCTTTTACTTATGATCAATCAATATTCATCAACTTCAAAAACTGAACAACTTAATGGTAGACTTGGAAAATGTGTTTAACTAAAATATATCGATAAGTACACTCAACACCATTCATGATCATATTATTCTACCACTTTGCATATCATTTCATTTCTCCACCACTAATGTTCACATGCAAAATTATGGATCAAAAGACTTTTCAAGGTTGTAATGTGGGAAAAGGTAAAGTGAGATATATTTAGGTCAAGTAGCATGAAAGTCATTAAAGCTAGTGAAACAAATGCAACACTCAATATGACATTAAGTGAACAAGTTCACACTCATACAAAATTAGGTACCGTCAGCTATTACGAATGCAACACTTATATTTCACAACTCATTTCAGCTCTCTCACACAAACCATATAAAGCATATACCAATCTGAATGAGTCACTCATACAATTTATGCCAACAATACATTGAAACTAGAAGAGTGAATCTTCCAAGCCAACATCTACCTCATATTCAACATACTCAACTAACATATTCATTACAACTCCAAGAAATTGCGTTAATTGTAAATAACTTTGCAAACTCATATGCACTTCCTCCTTGATAAATTTATTTAAACAAAAAAATTTCATTCTTTTTGTTTCTTTCTTTCTTTTTCATTTTCTTTTCTTTTCTCTTCTTGTGCTTTTCTCTTTTCTCTTTCTCTTATCTCTTTTCTTTCTTTCTTTTCCTTTCATTTTACATTAAAACAAACTACATTAACATGTGAATTTCAATGATAAAACATAACAAAATATCCCAATATTAACTAACTCACACATATTGTTGGACCCGGGTCCCGGATCCCTATTCCCGAGGTGGCCCCTCGGGCTGCGCTCGCGACGAGCTACACAAAACATCGGACCCGATCCTAACATCCATACAAAATTTGATTCACACATACCTTTTCGCACACAATGTATATATCATACGCACAATCATTCGAACTATGAATAAAACACCCCACAAGCCAAGGGGCTTCATGCCATTACAATCC
>JANSVB020000154.1:522805-533379 GCA_025504935.2 Erythroxylum haughtii | reverse complement strand
TCCTTCTAGAAACATATTCTTCATTGTCTTAAGTTTCCAATGACATAAAAATCATTCAATTTGGTTCAGTAATCCAAAATTTATACTCCAATCATTTTTGGACTGCTCTTATACTGAAATAATATTCTACCCTTAACTTCCTTCCAAAATTTGATATCCTTAGAGACTGAATTTAAACTTCATTTCTTCACAAAAATTGTATTCCTATGTCTCTAATTTATTCCAAATTAAAAATTACTTCATTTTGATAACTACAGAAAAAGTTATACTCAAAAAACCAAAGCAGGTTTGATGCTAGAAAGTTTGCCGCAGCAAAACAATAAAAGTTCACTGCGGCGAACTTTTCCAAAAAGGAAAAATTGTTCGCCTGAAAATGCCAAAGTTCACTGTGGCAACCTTTGGCTTCGCCGCGGCGAACCAATTAAACTTCACTGCGGTGAACTGTAGAGTTGGCCGTGACGAACTTTCACAGAAACTCGATTCTTCTCTCAAATTTTACAGATTTTACTTCCCATCTCTCCCAAATAATCCCTCTTCTACTACTAACACATCTTAAACTTCACCCATCATTTTTGCTTCATATTCAACTCCATTTCATCCCAAAATCATTCTCAAATACATCATAATCTATCTTTGATTATAAATATTAAACGATTAAAACATTAACCTATGTCATTCATCAACAACTTCCTATACACTTTCAACTTCACTTAATCATACTCATGATATTTAAAGCATAACTTACTTGATTAAGCTCCAATTTCTTCAAATTCTCTAAAGACCTAGCTTGATTTTCTCCTCTTCTTTTTCTCTTCTCACCCACGATGCTCCTCTCCTTCTTTTTCTCTTTTCCCTCACAATTTTCTTCTTCTATACCGTTAATAATCTTAAAATGTTCCTTTTGCTCTCCAAATTAAGCCTTACAACCTTTAGACTTAAGTGATCTTCCAATTCTATCCCTTCTTTCATTTAATCCCACTACTTACCTTAGGACATAATCTTATACCCTAAACCATACACTAATTAAATTCTAACTTTGGCATAATAATCAAACTCCAAATAAGATGGTTTATCTAGCAAGACCACAAAATTTATTCAAATCATGCTTAATAAATACCAAAAATAATAATAAAAAATTCGGGACCCAACAACAGGACACCCCTAATTAGTAGATTCCATCTATCGTAGAAGATAATATAAAGTGGCACGTTGAGCCTGAAGAAATTCTTGACATCCACCCAGTCCTGACTAGCAGGGTGACTTAGAAGTCGTCATTCGGTGGAAGTCCTTACCTAAATTTGAAGCCTCTTGGGAGTCTTTTAACATCGTTGCTCAATAATTTCCAGATTTCCACCTTATGGACAAGGTGAAACTCGAAGTGGAGAGTATTGTTAGGCCCCTAGTTAAGTATACATATAGTAGAAGGAAAAGGACTAAAATGTAATCAGCCCAATGATTGTTTTGTCATGCCCAGTTGGTTAGAGGTGGGGTCAACAAAATCAGTTAGAATAACAGTATGGGCTATATAAGCATAAAGGAAAGAGGGTAAAAGGAGAAAAGGATTGTATTGTGAATTCTAGTATTTAAGATGGTGGGCTCCTCTCAAAAGTAGCCACTATTCTCCTACTATATTGAATACAATTACGTTTATCCCTTTATTTGGTGTCTGAACCTATCAGAGATGTCCTATGGAACTTGGAGTATGCTCTACAACTTCATGATGCTTCTTCACATATTGATGCACCTTAAGATAAGAGTGCTAATCTCACTCTAACGTTGATTCAGTTTATGAGCAACGATTCTACAATGACTCTAGCCTCTCCACTCCCTTTAGGCTTGCCAAATTTAGGGAAGGTAAAACCTACATCCGAAGGAGAACAGCCCCATTAGTAGACCATTTCTGTTTGTCGAATGTCACTAATTATATTGCAGTTGTATGCAACTCCATGATTATGGATGATGAGGATGCAATTTTTTCTCCAGTATCGGTAGCCATATTTATAGGAACTTCTTGGAATTTAATCACAGTTGTCAACAAAATTGGCAAATCCAACAGAACTATATGTCAACATGGATATTTTTCATGTTCTTGATGGTTGAATTTTTAATAAAAGATTTATCTTTTTGGAAAGTTTTGCCATATCCAGAAGGTTGGTCCTTTGAAGAAGCGTACTTTTGTAGGAAAATGGGCTCTTTCCATCGTGCTCTTATTTTATTCTTCCTTAATTGATCATTAAAAAAATAAAATAGTTATTTCTTGTCTAATCTTGTCAATTTTTAGAATTTTATTTAAAATTACAATTCTAAACTATATCAGAATTAATAAATATGGACAAATGCTTTTAATAATTCTATAAATAAAATTAGAGGAGACTATAACAATAAATTTTAAGGGATTATCTTTTTCTGGAAAAAACAAAGGTGTTTCACTCAATCTTTATCCTAACTTTTACTAAGTTACCATATTTAGAGTGTAATTAAGTTTTCATAATTATCAAAATTATCCATTTCCTTATGCAATTTAAGTCACATTAAGGCTCTAATTACAACATAAAAGATAATAAGAAACAAATTAAGATATGATATGTTAGGGCTTATAAAAAATAAATTTGAAATGTATTAGATGTTTTTTCAAGCATTTCTTTTTTTCTTTATCTTTTAAGTATGCATTAAATAAATTCATTGTGTTTTGAATAAATTACTTAGTCAGCTAACAATTTAAAATTAAATAAATGATATTATATAATTCAAATTAACGAACATTATGTTTAAAGATAGTATCAAATTTGTGATGAAATTGTAAATGTACCTTTTGTTAAAGAATTTGTTTAGACCATTTTATACTTTTGCCCTTAATCCCAAATGCACAAGTCATCCCTCGTTCGATTTTAACCCACAAAACGGCGAAAACGGAATTCTCGAACCTTACCTTCACAAATACTGTTTCTTTGAAACTATATCAGCTGAAAAAAAGATAACTTTCGTCGTGAAATTTGTTATCATGTGAAGTTCGTTTGTGATGCTTGAGGATGACATGTCTCTGCGTGGTTTCGACGACCTGGAGCTCCCCTCTTGTTCGAATACCGATTCGCACAGAGCTCTTTCCAAGCAATGGTCCTTGGTTGTTCTCCGACACGACTCCTCCAACGCCCGCGACGATTTATCCGTTTTCCCTCCAATCAACCACGAAAATCTCACCCCCTCCACCTTCGATCTCCACCCAGATAAGAAATCGCTGTCAGAATCCTCGACGTCAGCTCCCGTGCAATTTTCCTCGCCGGATGCCTACTACTCCTCATCGTCAACGCCGTCGGTTCCCGCGATACCAAGATGGTGGGGCGTGGCGTTTGAGGTGCTGCGTTCCAAGGTCGTTCATATTGGGTCGTACGTGAGATGTAATGGTGGTGGTGGTGAATGTCGAAATGGGGTGTCATTCAAGTTGTTCGGTAACGTTGCTTTTGCGGCGGCGATGGTGGTGGGTTGGTGGTTGTCCGTACGAGTATGGCGGAGGAGAGATCAAGTGGAGCATTTGTTGAGGATTATTGTGGAAAAAGATGAGGTATGTGTTTTTGTTAATAAAGTGTTTGTATGCTATCTTTTGTTTAAAGCGCTTATTAGTTATTAGAACGCCTGCAAGAGAGTGGTGTATTGTAAGTTTACTTATTTTGGCAGAAGATTTTGAAGCTCCTGAATCAAATTGTTCAAATGAATGAAGTGCTGTTAAGCCGCCAAAGGGCTCTTACTTCATGATCGGCCGATTGGGACGGAAGAGGCATTGTAGTGCCTTCCTTATTCGTTGATGTGGATATTATGTTGGGTGATAAGTTTAGCTTAGCAGTTAGCACCATATCAACTCGGTCTTTGGCTCCATATCCAAGTCCTACAATCTCGTGTATTTACTTACTATAGTATCGAGTTTTGCAACTGGGGACGAAACGAAATACATGGCAACTTGTATCGCAACAGCGGGACCCGAAATTCCATAATGACCACCGGACAACCATCTGCTTTGCTTAACAGATGTTCTGACTCAAACAATGACGACTTTTGGTGATAATGGAGAGTGATTGGTTTAAATAGAAGAGGATTTCCATGAAGGACGAAATAAATGATAGCTATCTTTAGATGATGATTGTGATCTGTTCTGCTGTTGGTGCTTAGTTCTTGTTTTAGAAATTGACTAGGCCAGAAACTTGTATTAAGGGGCCAGAATATGAAAGCTAAAATTTCAAGGGACCAAAACTAATTTCTTGAAAAATAGAATAATTTTCTTCATATTTAAAAAACTCCAAACATTTGGTACCCACTGCAGTTACTTCCTACATACAAGGAATACCCACGCCCTATTGAGGTTGCAGCAACAGTTCCATCTTGCCGCTAGAATGAGTGCAAGTTGGGACTTTTGACATTTTCCCCTCTAACGTTAACAAAAGGATGATAGAATTAGGAATTACTTCTATGTCAAACGTGGTCACTACTCTTAAGCAGTAATTTCAATTCCATAAATCTTATAGAGCCTCAACTCCCTTATAACAAAATGATCTCGAATGATTGATTACCCATTCTATATTTGTGTGCTAATGCAATATTCTAGGATACCATGTAACCTCTCAGAAAGAGGAACATAGATCTGAGGGTCAGATAAAATGTAAAACAGTGAGAGAGAAAAATCACAATGGGGCAGCCTTAACTTCCTCGTAGCATAACAATCTGAAATAATTTCCAGGCATTCTATATTCGCATGTTAATGCAATATTCTAGGACAGCATGTAACATCAGAAATAAAGGTGCAAGATATGAGTCTCAGATGAAAATGCAAAACAGAAACGAAATTCACAATTGAGCATGATCATAAGTGCCTTTCATTGACTGAAATACCACGAGGAGCTGAAGCTAATAAAAGAATTCTAACCTTTTGTTCCAAGAAGCAGAACCAACATGAGCAGAAAGCAAAATCTAAGTGAACTGTTAACAAATTTTTATCTGCCTTTGACTGACAACTTATATTACCTATAAACTATGACACATTTGACGTATCTTACTCTCTTGCTCTTTAATTCACAGCTCCCTGGTATGCTGTTCCCATGAGTTTGAGTGGCGAATATCAAATTGATCCACGTAGTCGACAGGAGTTACAGTCTCGTTTCTGATCCTCTTGATCTTGGGGCTCAGTAGCCCTCTATGCCCAAAACCATAAAGTTTGAGCACCTGGTTATCAGCAAAATTAAAAGCTCGTTCCATGCTCTTCAAGCACCGCTCCACAGGATAATCCCCATAGCTGCCACAAGGCTTGCAACCGACAAAATGAGTCACAAAAGGCCACCTTTCATCACCCAAACCAGGATGATACTTCTTAATCATCTCCTCATACCGATCCACCAAACCTACCCAATACCCATGCAAATAATATTGATTCTCAACATAAACCTTATCCATCCACTGATCCTTCTGTGAAAGCAACAAGTAAATCAAAGCAGACTGGTCATCGGCCTCAAACGCCGGCCTCCCTTTCAAATTTGCCGTCAAAATCTTCCCGGCCTCCTCCCTTATAGGGCCTTTAGGACCCATTGGAGCCCAAGCATCAAGCAAATCCAAACTCCACTGACAATTCCTAAACAAAAAACTCCCAGTATTCAAAGCAATCCAAGACTTCTGCTCAAACAACAAATCAGGATACCCATGGATCACCAAGTTATGCTTAGTATACTTGGACAATGGAATCTCAAAAACCATATCGGTAAACATAGCATCACTGTCCATCCACCAAATCCACTCCACTTCAGGGTGTGACAACATTAATCTCCTAATCATAGGCAATTTTGCCCAATACCCAGCTAATTCCTTATCCAAATGAGCCATGTTGTAAATAATCTCAATCCCATGAATCCTGCAATAATCTATCTTATTCTTTACAGCCTTTAACAGATAGTGATCCCCAATTGCGTTGTCACACGGGTTCGGAGGTGACCCGGAAAGCAACAAAATTCGCGGCTTGCCGTTAACGTAATTAGGAAACTCAGGGTTTTGACTAAGCCATACCTTGCGCTCGCTATCCCAATTGGAGATTTTGGGTCCTAAAGTGTAAGTAACATTGGGGTTGAACTCCGGGTCAAGAGATTCGTTCGGGTCGGTGGGGTCCTTGTCGGAGCGGATCTCGGCGAGGATCCTGTTGGTCTCCTCGATGAGGTTCTGGTTGACGGCACCTGCGTCAGAACTGGAGAGGTTTCCGAAGCCGATAGTGCCACGTAGGACGAGGATGGTAACAAAGCCGCAGAGGATAGTGATCTTGATGTTGTTAAACGTCTTATGGATCTGCCTGCCACGTGACATCATCGTGCGGCCTTCTCTGCCGTTGGCGGTGGTGGTCGTCGGTAATCCTCCTCCGCCGCTCGCTCTCTTCTGAGCCGTCAAGCTCTCTTGTCCCATATATATATATAATTATAAATTATATGAACACCCAAAGTCACTCTAGAAGAAAAAAAGAAAAAAGGAAAAGGAAAAGAACTTTGAAGATATCGTTGGAGAGATCCAAATTCTCTCTCTTCCACTGGGTACAGTTGTTTAGTGGCGTTGTTTGGATCTAAAAGTGCATTTTTAAAAGATTTCTATTTTTATCATATTCTTACCACTTTCACTTTCGTGTAATTGTGTTCGGTTGTCAGAACTGGCGGTGCTGTCTGTGAACTGGACTGCAGAGTTTAGCATAGACAGTAGAGAGACGGAGGTGTGAAACTGAAAGAGTTGTGTCTGAATTGATAAATGACTTCTGATTCTTCTTTTTGTTACTTCCCGATATTATCAATTAATTGTCGTCGTTGACGGCACGACAGCTTTACATGCACCTGTCGGATCGCGATATAATAAAGCTATTGTTATAATAATAATTACGGCTTATAAGTTCTACCTGATTAATTAACATTAGAAACATTTAAATTACATCTAATAACTAAAACTTAATAACGTACTTAAATTTTTACCTTATTTTATTAAATCTTATTTATAAATGTATATAAAATTTAGATAAATATGTACCCAACCAAAGAGAGAGTGGGAATGGAATGGGTCCACGAACAGAGTAGGATCAGCTGTGCAATGTAATGTCTCGCGGGCCCGTGCAGCTCATCCAGCTAGCAAGCGCGTTGTTTTTGAAATCGTTGATACCTGTTCTTCCAATCTAGGGAAAATTGTTATGACACCGTTCCATATTTAACAGGAATCTCCATTTCGAGTTTGCGAATAACAAACTGACAAACTCACATGCCCGTTTCGAGTGTGGGTCAAGCAAGCATGTCTGGGTCATTACCGAGAAGGGATTGCTTACAAGATGTGCAACTGTTCCTGTGCCATTATGTCATGTGCTCTTGAATTCAATCATTTCTATGTAATTCTTTGGATTAATAGACATAAGTTTTATAGTACGATGAGTTAATTTCAACGTTACAAGGATCAAAATTGCTTTAAGTACAGTGCTATATTGATATTAATTAATAATAAGTATCATTTTAGATAATTTTTAAAAATTATAAAATAATTCCTTTTTTAAATCACAAAACATTCTTTCAAAATATTGAATTATATAATTTTTAATTTTACATCAATCATAATAATAGAAAATTGAAATTACAACATTCTATTTATTTATATTAATATTTCCTTTTACTCACATATAAATAATAGACACAATTAATAAAAAATGTTAGTTATCATACAAATATAAAATCAAAGTTATGAATACCGTACCGGGCTCAGTACCGGCTTGAGTTCTAGAACGGTACTGTACCGATACCGGTCAGTACCGGATACCGTTTCGGGTAATTTTTTAAATTTATGAAATAGTCCCTAAAATTTGCAAAATAGTCTATTGGTATATTATACAATTGTACGGTATACTTTACTAGTTTACTATTTATATCAACTATATTTTCAAAAAACTTAATAATAAATAATAATGAAAATTAATATGAAATAACAATAATTTTTAAATATTTCACATATAAATAATAATCACAATTAATATAAACAAAAACAATCATCATCATACAACTATAAAATTAAGAATAATAAAAAGTATTTCAAATATTATAATAATACAATTTTATCATTTTAATAAATAATATTACATCAAAAGATTCAAAACATTCAATAAAAAGTACAATAAATATCCTTAAACAATTTACAAAAAGAGTTAATGACGAAGAAACAATCAAATAAAAGTTAAACATGAAACAAAAACATTACATATATAGAATTTAACATAAACATCAAATACAAGTAAAAGTAAAAGAAGAGGAAAAACAAAAACCTGGAATTCAATCGTTAATGGGAGGATACCTGCTAGAACTGTATTGACCCCAGTGATCATTCGGTACAAAATCCTCATCATTGAAAGGAGCTTCATCATCATTATCATTCAAATTTAATTCACCAAATGACATGTCAAGGTTTTCCCATCCAAGATTATCTTCCAAATTCAAATCATTCACATCAACAAAACTGAGTTCTTCAGAAACTCAATCTGCCAAAACATCAATATTATCAATAGCAATTGGATTAGTTGAACTACTTGTGCTATTAATACTCCTAGTAAACAATTAAATTTAATTATTAGAAAATTATAAGGAATTATATCGAAATTAATAACGACAATAATGAAAATAACGTACCTTTCCTGAAGCTTTAAATTGTAATGACCAAAAATCAAGTCATTCAACCTCTTATGCTCCAATCTATTATTTTTCTTTGAGTGGATAAATTCAAATGTACTCCAGTTTCGTTCACACCCAGTTGCACTCACACATTGACTTATCTGAATCGCAAACCTTTTCAATTCTGGAACACTATTTTCGAATTGACCCCACTGAGAAACTACAAGTTATACGATAACAACAGTAGTGTTATAAACAAAATAAAGTGATAATTAATTTTCAACAAATAAGAAATAGGAAATAACTAATACCTATAGAAAGTTTTCCTCTTTGTTGAATAGCAATCAGCATTCCAAAATTTCCATTAGACAAGTTGTAAAGCTCCATATGTGAGCTTAAAAGAACTTGCATTGCGCCAAGAGAAACAATTGTTGTAAATGTGAAAAGCATTCCTCTATTAACTTCATTTTGTTTTGTAAGATCCAGTATAAAATACAAACTAGGATTCAAAAATTTCTCAGCTTCAAACAATGGAGAAGAAAGTTATCTTTCCCTTTTCTCATTAATGATTGAGAGATACGATGTGTATAAAAAAGGCCTATTTTTCATATTGACCTTGACTACTTCCGTCGCTCTCTCCATAGCATCAAAAATACAACCCATTGTTGGCTTTTCTTCACTATCAGCCAACCAAAGCACCCTCACCAAAGGCTC
Source organism: Erythroxylum haughtii (assembly GCA_025504935.2). Taxonomy (NCBI): domain Eukaryota; kingdom Viridiplantae; phylum Streptophyta; class Magnoliopsida; order Malpighiales; family Erythroxylaceae; genus Erythroxylum; species Erythroxylum haughtii. The sequence goes on along the minus strand of JANSVB020000154.1, from coordinate 524,020 downwards.
ATAAACTCGGATAACAAATTGACATTGCGACCAAAATTCTCTATCTTCCAGTATAATACTACAAACTTTCATTCCAACATTAGACCTAGCATGTTGAGATGCAACCAACTTATCACTTGTAAACATTTACCTTAACTCCTTCTTCATTGAAATAAAAGACTGAAGTGATAAGAAATTTGTTGCAAATCTTGTCACAGCAGGGTGACACAAAATTCTACCATTGGTAAATTCTCTTCTCATCAAATTCAAAACCCATGCATGATTATAAATGAATTTTGTTACCTTTTTAGCCTTTTGCATAGTCTCACAATAACAAAAAAATACCTAGGATCCTCTATATTCTCCAGCATTAAGTAAATGCAATGTGCAACACAAAGAGTCCAAAAAATGAATTATAAGTATTCTATAACCTTTTCCCTGCCGCTTTATAAGCGGAATCATTGTTAGTAATAAACTGAACAATGTTATCCGGCTCTACTTCATTCACAACTTCATCAAATATCCCAAAGAAAGTCTTAGCATTTCTAATAAAGCCAAATGCATCAATAGATTTCAAAAACATATAATCATTTGAAGAATAAACTAAAAAATTTATAATAGGCTTTTGTCTCCTATTTGTCTAACCGTTAAACATAATTGAACATCCATAAGTACCCAAACTCACTCTTCTTTCATACAAATAATTCCTAATTTCAGAAATAGCACAACTCAAAAGTTTACCTCTTAAGTCATCAATCGATGGCCTTTTGTATCTTGAACCATAAGAGGCTATTGCATGCATCATAGGTTGATAATAATAAGACTGAGAAGCATTGAATGATAAACCTATACCTTACCACCATCTAGTTATTGCCATATCGACATTATGAGTCGCATCTCTTGATTGCTTTGCACTAAGAATTGAAGTTTGGGCTTCAGGAGTTGTTCATGGTGCAAAGAAACTAGTCACCTGCCTTCTTCTCTTCCGTACATCAGATTCTTCATGATCCTGAGATGGAACACTACCAGTACCACTACCACTACCACTACCACCTTCAATATTTCCATAATTACCACGGAAACCAAAAAACAAACTTTCAATACTAATTTCAAAATTCAATCTTTTCCTTCTATCTTTCTCAAATTAATGTTCATCAAGCAATGTTTTCATCTACCACTTCACATCATGACTTACTTTTTTACATGCTTCCACATCTCCTTTAACCCCAGCTAAAT
>JANSVB020000154.1:440911-452832 GCA_025504935.2 Erythroxylum haughtii | reverse complement strand
CTTTTTATCCCATACTTGAACCTAACCCAAACAAAGATGGAACTTACCTCCCACAAGTAGTTTCCTCTTCCTTTTTCTTTCTTTCTTCCTTCCTTCAAGCCTCCTACGGCTCTCCCTCTTCCTCTTGGCCGAAAGCTCTCCTAGTTTCCTTAGTTCACGATTTTTGCTTCTCTTCCTTTGGGTCTACGACAACTTTGCTTCCTCTCCTTTCTTCTCTTAACAACTTAACTCTTTTAATTCTCAACTTAAAGGCCTACCTCAAAACTATGTAGTTTTGAGCTCTCCTTCTTATAACTTACAAGCAACACTATTGGGCTCTCTTCCTTCTTCTCATTCCATTCATTCCCAAAGCCCATTCCATCCAACAAACCCTTATTTGTCTCATATGGCTCTACCCTCACAAGCCTACCACAAATAATCCAATTAATCCTAATCCTTCATTTAATTCCCAACTTCTAATTCCCAAACATACTTACTACTTCAAGACTCAACAAAATATATCTATATATGTATGTACACATAATTAAAACAATTAAGGCAAAATAAAAAGCAATTAAAGTAGACGAATAAATAAATTAATTAATTAATAAAAAAATTCGGGACCCAACACATGTTTCCCATAACATCTTTATATATATGTCTATTGTTTACAAAAGAATCTCGGTACTTTTTGACTAGATATATAATGCTTATACATATAAAACCAAACTCTTTTGTTTCATTAATAATAAATATTTTCATTACAAAACTTTAATTGGAAGAAAATTAAGTTACATCTGAATACACTTGCTTTCTAGGGCATTATATTTATATAAATTTAACAATCTCACACTTGCCCTAAAGCAAGTATGAAATATCCCTTATTCGTATCCCTTCTAGGTGACCCTCAAAGCTTTTTTGAGATAATGTCTTTATGAACGGATTAGGGCATCGGTTGGAAGTACATCTGCTGCTGATACAAAACTCAGTAAGGTAGATAGGAGAGAGGCAGCATTGATTAAGTTTAGACAGAAAAGGAAGGAGCGGTGTTTTGATAAGAAGATAAGGTATGTTAATAGGAAAAAACTAGCTGAAAGAAGGCCTCGCGTTCGTGGCCAGTTTGTGAGGACGCTAAATGGTGTGAATGTTGATCTGAATGGCCAACCTACGCATACTGACTATGAAGACGATGAAGAGGGTGACGAGGATGAGCTTGCATTAAAGGATTCTTCTCACGAGGAAGATCCTTCGGGACTGTAGTTGGTTGTTTCCGTTGATGAAGTCCCCTATATTGTGTAGATGGCCCATGCAGTTAGGAAGCTTTGATCGTGGATTCCCCGATAAGTTTCCCAGTTCCATGCAGATGAAAAGTGACAATATTCCGTTCCTGTGAGAGGTAGTTTGGATCAAGTGGCAAAAAGCGGGGACTTTCACGTAAGAGCACACTAGTTCACGCTGAAAGTGCCAAATTGGTTAAACAAATTTGAGTTGGTGGCCTGAAAGATGCATTGCCACTGTTGAGATTGTACCATGGGAGAGCCAGCTTTCCCCGGTGAATATTCGCGTGGTTCCAAGCACCAAAAAATGGACGGCCTCAACAAACATCAAAAGGAAAGTGGGAATGTTGAAATTCCCAAGGAGAAGATAGTGTACCGATTTTTACGACGCAATTGACACTGTTAAAAGGCTACTCCCCGTAGAGTTCATAGTATGACTTCATAGTAGCCTTACCTGAATTCAACCATTAATATGGTGTCTGCAATTGATGTATCTGGTTCATCCTAATTCGAAGTTTTATATTTTGGAGCTGTAGATACTTTCTTTCCTTCGCTATCAACCTCCTTTTCCACAATTTTAGCATCAATGTATCACCCGGCCTGCAGCGGCAATCGTCACTCATGCGCCTTCTTTGTCAGGGCCAAAACCGAGTATCTTGCTCTTGATGAAAAGCAAGGATAAAGTAATGTCCAACAAAATGTACCAAAAAGAAAGGAAAATCCTTGATAGAGCTACGTTTCTTGGACAAGCCTTATTTAAAAGAGAGAATAATCCTTCGTAGACCAAAGATTTGGGGCTCTTTTATAGCATGTTATGGTCATCCCTAGTGTAAGTTGTGTGGAGCAAAACTGTCCTAACAAATGTCATGTATTAAGAAGTTGTGGACAGCGTCAGCAATTATCAAACAAGGAGCAGCGGCAACAAAGGGTTATCTAGGTAAATGGTTTCGGAGGTGAGACGACCAAAAAGCTCATAGGCATGACCATTGGTGGAGGTGATTACGTTTTCAGAGGAAACAGAATATAACCCACCATACGTGGATGGAATTTGGATATATGATTAGAAGCAATCATTTAAAGTGGGCAAAGGGAACCATCCCTTGTTCGGTTCAGTTTTCTGACTGCATGAAAATGAAACATCGATAAAGGAGACAAAAATCAATTCACTTGCAAGGTGATTAGGAACCACCTATTCTGTTCCAAGGTTTTCATCCTTTGCAATATATTTCAGCATGTACATAAAGCCCATACAATTCAACACATACAAAAGTTAAAAACAGAAAACAGATAGATCAATCCAAACCAGTTGAACACCTACATTTTACACTGCAGAAAGATCGCTGTCACGTACAATGTTAGAATCAGAATCAATGTACTTTGAATTCCTATCTGTCAAACAATAAAATGTTAAATCCGTTTATTTGTTAGCCTACTACTGGTCACAACGTCCCATTCATGAACAGTCAATCAACTGTCGCTGATGACCAGCTTTTTGGCTACTAATCGAATCCCCGCATTCTGATAATAGTCATACGGATCCAAGGACAGAAATGCATCAACAATGGTCCCTGGCTTTAACCAGTTTTCAAGCTCTGCAGAATAAAAATTACTGAACACAAGCTTTTGCAGGGATCCGGAAGTTTCCTTCTGATACATCTCTGTTACATATTGAGCACCATCCCCGTTTCCTGTAGTCGGTATCCTGTGCAAGAAAGACAGGAATCAATGTATACAAAACTGACGTTAGTGCATCATTCGCTTCACATGATGGAATGCACTAATTATTGAGTACTGGATTAAAATATCCCAGGTAACCATTTGCCTCAATAGAAGATTTTAACTGTCAATATTCAAACTATGGTGTGGCAGAGCACTATAACCTTTGAAAGAGTTAGCTAAAGTAGACCATGATAATACTTGCTAAAATTCTTTGAGGACTAATGAGGTTATGATACAATTAGCATGAAAAATTAAGCAAAAAAGTGTTAGGTAAACAGTCTCTTCTACATTAGCTTTTGCACTCTTTTTCTGAAAGCAAAAAATAACTTGAGAAATATGTCACAAACAATGATATTAAAAATAAATAAGATAACATATTCAAAAGTGTCTAATCTTTTAAAATATTTTCAACTTATTACCAAACTTTGTAAAGTTTTTAATTTAATGACTAATTTTTTAAAATTTATATAAACCAGGTCAAAAAGTTATTTTTTATGATGTGACATGTTCATTAATTGTCATGTGGATGTCCATCTATTAGCTATATCAGCAAAAACTAACGTTTTGAACTGAATTGTTAAAGTTTTAAAAGATTAGTCACTCAATTGAAAAATGTAAAAACTTAGGCATTGAATTGAAAATTTTTCAAAAAGTTGAACAATTTATAATTGACTATCCCATAATAAATCACCCTGGGAGGAACCCAATTCCCTTCATCAAATGATCTAATCCTACATTATGCATTATAGAAATGGTATACGACTGTTACTTACTGCACCCTTATGGTAGGGAGGTTGTGGTAGCCTTTTCTTATCACAGCAGGTCTCCAATCAGTGTTGCTACCTGAGTCTATACACAATTTTTGTACGATAGCATCACATGCTTCAAGAACTTGACACAAGCGTTCAGATGCCACAACCACAAAACTCAATCGTGGGCGACCAGCATTGTCAAAAAACCTATTATTTGTTCCAAACCGTACCTTCAAACGAGGACAATAAAGCTGCAAAGAGACATCTTTGTGCAACAATACCATTTTTTGGCCCCCACGAGGTAATGGAATGTGGGATGCGGTAATAGAAGGCACAGCAACTTCTTCAGGATCTAAATATTCCACAGAGGCATTACATCTTTCAGGAAATTTGGCAGTAGAAGGTACCTCCTGAATCTCATGACCAGGCCGTTCTTCCATAGTGGCATCTGGTTGGAAGGAATTAGTATTCATCTCACTGCTGAGAGTGGCCATGTCAAAAGGGTCTTCAGTAGGGTTGTTTGTAACAAGAGAAAATATTGGATGCTTTTCATTAGTTCTATTATCTGCGATGCTCTCAAACTTTGAACTTGAAGATGGAGTTTTCATGTTTTGAGTTGACCCTTCGGGCTGAGATTGTCCATTACAGCGGCTTCTTGTGGTGGCATTTGGAGAAACCCAACTTCTTTCTGGAAATGTCTCAGGAAGGCTCGACTCCTGTGGATATTACAGGTTTCTATCAATGGCCAACTTAATGTGACATGCAAGTTCACTAACTTAATCCAAATACAAATGACCATGGTGTAGATCCACCCTGGACCTACCAAGCGGTAAGGGCTACACAAACGTTAACTTGCAACATCTACTTCAAGGACTAAAAACAGTTGATATCCAACAACGTACTTGGGAGCAGAGTAGGATTAACCATTGTATGAATAAAATTCCTAGGGGAACAATGCTAAACTGTATTTCTCGTATGGCAACCAAATGCCAAATAATACACAAGACATGACAGAATCATCAAATAATGATAGAGTTATGATCTTACCAGGAACAGAACTGTTGCACAATACTTCAGAACTTCAAGGTTCATTCTAACATCATCCAAGCTCCTGAAAAACCATAGCAAATTAAAGCTTAATTATTGCTTAAAAAGTGAATACAACAATTTACTTCCAGTTTTTGTGAGATATACCTATGCTTCTGCTTCCCAAGTCCAAAATATGTTGCAAGACTAGCCATCTGCAGCGAGAAACCGAGAGTTAGAACAACATGATCAAATTAAAGAAAGGGAAAAACAAAAAGAACAATACCTTCATGTCACCAGCTCTCCTACCAAACCTCTGAGTCAACAATGCCAATGAATCAATTGTACCCTTAGGCTCCGGCGGTGATCTCCCAATCTCAATAAAAGCCTCCCTTACACGAGGGCAATCAAACCTCAGTATATTATGTCCCGCCCAAATCCTCCCTGAGATTCATTGGCATACAAAATCCCTACATAAATCCACCTTATCCATACACCAAATGGATATAAAACATAGGGAAAGAGGAATTGAACTGAGTAATAATACTGACCATGAAGAATGTCGTAGACTGTGTCCGCAATCTCCAAGAAGGCTGGGGCCGACTCGACAGAGTCTGGCGTAATGCCATTGCAACGAACAGACAACGACGAAATGAGAGACGGGTTTGCGGGCCTGACCAGGGTCGAGAAGCTCCGGAGCTCCTCAAGCTTTCTGGGGCAAACCAGTATAGCTCCGAATTCAAGAATAGCAAAACCCTGTCCAGGTTGGGTCGGTACGGTGGTTTCAATGTCAAAAAACGCTATTTCCGATCTGTCATCGCAGGGGTTGACCATCGTCTGTGATCCACAAAAGTCTTCGAGAAAAAGTTCGAGTCTTGAAGGAGGCAACAGGGTTTAAGGTGGTTTTGTTTGTTTGGCTGCCGACGAAGGAGATTAAACGCGCCAATTTGAAGAGTATTGAGCAGGCGTGTGGGCGCGTACTATATAGGAAGAGAGTGGCGTGTGAATTGGAGCTATCTTGGGTTTTGGTTTGCTTCTTCAGGTGAAAAATCACAACTCAAAATGGATTGGTTTTGCAAGACCTACTGAGGATGGCAAGCAATACGACACGATACGCAAAGGCAAAACGGGGGAATCTTCCATTTTGATACCAGTTGTATGTCGTTTTGGATTAGTTGACTGGCAGCAGGGTTTTCTTTTGCATGTGGTATGTGAATTATTAGTTATTGTATTGTCTTGGTTATAATTCTTTGCTTGCGTTGCGAGTCCTCTCTTCTTCTACTTTGTACAAATCCTTGCCTTTCTTAGGAAACCATCCTGTGTTTTAGTTGGAGGCAATACCTTAACTAACCTTAACCACCACGTTTCTAAGTTCTTGGAAGTTCCAACTCCTACGTAACAAGGGTTGTTTGCTACGTACGAATCCGTAATCCCAACTGAAAGTTCCAATCTTACGTAGGTTGTTAGTTGAGGTAACACACAAATGACAAAACATTAGTATAGATTAAGAATTAATGGTGGGAAATGTTACTGGATGACAAGGGAGAAACAGAAAGTAGAGGAAACGGAGTTAAAGATGCCAATGCCATGGATTATAAATTATAATATGGTGAATTCTTGCATACAGTTTCCAGAAAGAGAAAAACTAAGAAACATAAGAAGAAAAAATAGGTGCTTACTGATCCGAAGATTCTGCTGATTTACTGGCAAACAGTGGTTGGAGAGAAGGCGAAGACGGAAGAGACAGAAATATTTAATATGCGGGCAACAGTCATTTATACCAATTTCTGAATTAATAATGTAGTTGCATGTTTCACAAGTTAATAAAATTAGAAAAGATTGCAGATTTTTTTTTCAAGTTAGACAAACCATGTTATGAAGATTACATATCAAAGACCAAAAACTAACAAAACACAAGTAGTTTTTTTTTTTAATGAAAGGGAAATCTATTGAATCAAAAATATGTACACAGTCTTTGGGGCTTATCTCAATCAAAGTTTGTAATCATAATATCAATATCATCTATACATTCAAAATATCAAAAGATAAATAATTCCGTAGGATACAACCTATACAAGATCTTATACATTACAGTTTTATCTTAGAAACTAATCAAAGCTCGTAACAGAAGCAAAATCTAATTGAATAGCACTGCTGGTCTTCCATATCGTATCATGGTACACATGAATGCTAGTCGTGCGACTTTGCTTCTATGACGCGCTCCAGTGTAATCTTTCAGAATCTACTTGATGGCAGATAACGTAGATATGACTCGTGTCAATCCCGGCCATCTCTAGATAGCATTCCAAACTTCACCTGTGAAAGAACACTTAAAGAACAAATGGTCAACATTTTCTGGTTTAGCATTACAAAATCTGTAAGTTCGGTCTATCTCCAAAAATAATAAATTATCCTTTGATGGCAGTCTATTTCGAAGATTAAGCCATGCAATGAATGAGTATTTTGGCAGTATGTATTGTTTCTACAAATGTGGGCAATACTTACCTTATTCTCACCAGTTCCAACATCTTTGTCCTGTCTACAAGTTATAATATTATGCGCCACCACCATCTTCATCATCAAATGGTTATGTGCGTCAGTTCCCTCAACTCCCAAATACCTACCTTGCAATGTTACTCTTATTACACCCACTTTACTTGCTCCATTAGCCACATTCATTTCTTGTCTACCTTCGCAATATTTTGCGCACTAGCTACCTTTATCGTTAAGTGACCGTGCACCTTAATCTCCTGTACTTCATTAGTTACATTGTCTTATGTGCTTATAGGAAGCTCTCGGGATCCCGCCACCTAGAGGCCCAGAACACAATCAGCAGTAATATCCCATCCTTTATTGGGCATATTCTTCCTCTTACCTATGCTCTAATATACCGAGAAAATTAGGAAAAATTTTTGCCCTAAAAATGAGTTGTAATTACTTCGGACTATCAGGTGTGACTAGCAAATGCAATCCAAGCTCACTAAATAACAAAGAATTAGTCGAGAAAATTAGGAAGGAGTATAGTCAAGTCGTGTAGTGTGCGATACCTAGGGAAAAAATACCTAAGGTGAAAGAACTCACATATGCACATTACTAATAACATAAGTGAGATTTTTTTTTTTTGCTGATGAAAGGTAAATATATTGAATAAAAAATATGTACACGGTCTTTGGGGCATTACCCAGTCCAAAGTTTGTAATCATAACATCAATATCATCTATACATCCAAAATATCAAATGGTAATTAGTTCCATGGGATACAACCTATACAAGATCTTATACGTTATAGTTTTTATCTTAGAAACTACATTAAAGATCATAATAGAAGCAAAATTTAACTTAATAGCATTCCTGGTCTTCCATACCATATATATGTGACATATGAATGCTAGTCGTGCAGCTTTGCTTCTAAGACGTGTAATCTTTCCGAATCCACTTGATGGCACTAGATAACATAGACATGGCTCGTGTTAATTCCAACCATCCCCGGATAGCATTCCAAACTTCACATGTAAAAGTCCAACATCCCGTTACCCATGATAAGGCTTGAATATTGAATATGAGAAATTAGTGAGAAATTAGAATGTACAACTCATGCTTATACATGATATGGCATACATATACGTGACAATAATGAGTTTTGCATATTAATATGACTGTGCATTCATTGACATTTTTCAGGTATAACTGATTGTTAAATACGATTAAATTGTTAATTGTGAATTATTTACGTTGAAAATTTATTTGGAGACTATTAGTATTATTTTGAAATTTTTTGTGAATTTTAAAAACTTTCTAAAAATTTAGGGTACATTTGGACTAGTAATTAACTAACAAATGGATCAATCATTGTGTGATAAATGACATAGATAAATGAGCAACATTTGGCATGAGTAATTAATTGACAAATGGCTTGGCAAGAATGTAACAAATGGCATGGTTAATAAGTTGACAAGTGGACAAATGGAAGTATTGCAATTGGCAGCATAAATGGAGGACAAATGGGAGTCATGCATTAGAGATATGTGTCAATACATAATGAAGACACCTAGCAGCTTAGGTGTCAAGCCTTTACAAAGAAACTTCGATAGTCTTCATTTGACTTTCTTCTCTCTACCGATTCCTTGCTCTGACTTTTACTTTGATTTTGTTGTACTATCACGTTAAATTCCTTGCCATATGCTGCATGAAGAAGCTCTCTCAAGCGATTTTCTAAGCTGATGTACTTTGGGTGTTAAAAGCACATTACATCTATCTTGATTTTAGAAGTGTATTAGTTGCTTGGAAGGTGCCATAATAGTTGGATCTTTGGAGTTGTTCTTTGAAATTAAAAAGGTAAGGGATTTCTACACTTGATAGTATGTATTCATATAAGTTTTATGATACCTAATTTGGCCAGAAACATATGTTATGATGTTGAACATTAGGTGCTGGAAAAATAATTCTGGTTTGGCATTATTTCTAGATAGAATATTGTTGTGTAATTAAGGCATTAATAAGGTAAAATTGAGGTGGAATTCAAGAATTTTGGTGAAGGGGGTGTTGAAGGTGTAAGATGTGAGTTATAGTAGTTTCACTGAGTAGGTTTCACTATACAAACATTGGTATTTTGGCCATAACTTGATCTGTAGAGCTCCAAATGAGATAATTTTTGATTCAAAATAAACTAGAAACACTTGGATACAAATTTTAAGAAGAAATTTAATTTCGATTCTGTTCTTAAGGATCTTAAAATTTAGCTTGAAAGTGAGTTTTAGTTTCAGTTATAGCGCTACCAGGGATAAAAATCATATCCTATGGTTATTGAATAAACTGTATTGATGTAGGCCGAATTATACTAAGGTGTCTTCACCAAAGTTGTAGCTTATTATCTTATCTTTAAATTGGTATAAAGCTTGTAATTTTTGGATAGTGGAATTGAGATATATGAGGTGTACAACTTGAATGCATGATCATGCATTAGCCAAAATTTCAAATGTACACATCTGTGATATTTTAAGCATAACTCATAAAATAATGAATCAAATTGTACAATCTTGGTAGCATTAGAAACTTAAAACATTGGAGAACAACTTTCCAGAAGGAAGTATTGCCTAATTTTGTCATTTACCTTATCAAAATAATTATGTAAAATTGACCCGAAAGCATATTATGAAAAAGAAATCTAAAATGATCAATTAGATTACGAAATTAGTTTCACATTGTTTTATTATGGTCCAAACCCTAAGTACAATGATAATTATGAGGGTTTTGATACATGAATGATATGGTGATAAGGATCACAATAAGATACCCAGGATTGTCATTAAACATGCATTGTGTATATTTTCTATACATAGATGTGCATAAAGGAATACTTATACATTTGTGAAAAAGTGTGATATTTGTAAATGTGTTTATATGATATAGAGGAGCACATTGGATGCCAGTCAGACATTGTTGGATTATCCAGGCAATAGCATATTGGAGCGTACTGTGAGTCAACCTAGATGATTTTCCTAGGATTAATTTGATTTGTTTGACATCCAATTATTGAACTATTTGTGATTTGTTTATGAATTCAAGACTTAAGGTCCAAGGAGTTTAGTCTTTGGGAATTTATTGGAAGTGTTTTGATTGCTTTGACAATTCTGATTGATATTTGAACTTAGGTCCGATGACTATGAGATTCTGACTGTGCACCATAAATGAATGTTATACATGGCATATTTTGTATTTGATGCATTTCATAAAATGCATGCTCAGATAAAAGCATTGTGATCAGAGTTGCCAGTTTGATAGAGCTTTAAGCTCAGTATTCTGCATGTAGAGATTTGCTCCGTGACACGTAGAGCTTTGTCTGTGAATTCTATTCTGACTGAGCCCAATAGGTCAATATTTGTATCCGTATGTGAAAGGCACTCGGTCACAACAATAATAACAAATCTAGAGTCTCATATTTGTCTATATATATATATATATTCTGATTCGCAATGATTATATGATGTGCCATGTTAATGTGAGTGTTTGGAATATACATATTATGAATGAATATATGTGAAATACGTGATTTTGTGTATTTGACCTGGGTGAAATCATCAATGATGGTTCACTCATTGAGTTTGTAAAATTTATGAAAATTGCAACGTGACTTTTCAGGTCCCGAAGAATTATTCAGTTAGGCTAAGTGGAGTATAGCCACTGAGATCAGATATGGACTAATGGTCGGGATCAGTTTGCACCTACATATGTCTTCAATGATTTTGTGTTTTTGAATTATGTTTTGCAAGAATTGCATAAAGTGTATGTGAATGATTTGGTAATGAAAGGACATTATGATTGTAAGTATTTTATATCTGAAATGAGCCCAAGTGACTATTGTAACACTTGTGAATGGAAATGCTTTTAAATAAAGTGGGCCCGATTTGATTAATAATTTCCGCATACGTGTACATTGTTTTAAAAAAAATTTGTAACGAGTTTAGACTGAATGATTGTTCTAGCATGCCACCCTTTCAGGGTACGTACTCAGATATCACTCAGGATGTCGGGTACGTATCCTGCGAGAGTGGGGTGCTACAATTTGGTATCAGAGCCCAGATTTAGTATCTTACATGGGCATTTTTTGACATATGTGTTAAGTTACATGCATTTCAGTCATGTCATAGCAAGTAGTAGCAACTGATCCCTAGTCTGAGTTGCATTTATCTGAGTCACATACATAAGCATTTGTTAAGAGTTTGAATTGATGGAAGTAGTGGGAAGAATAATGATCTGTCTGAATGTGAGAAAATGAAAGTTTGTGAAAATGAGAAATAGTATATAGTTAGATATGTCAAATAACGATTTAATGCAATTGTATTGGTGGATATATTATGGAATACGACATCAACATTGTACTTTGGTACTTTATCCCTAAATGTGATATAGAAGTGAATACATTATCGTGGATTGGTTGAGGAAAATAGAGAAATAAGTGGAGATGATGAGATTAAAGTATACAAGTAGAATGAAATGAAAAACAAAATTTTATTATGATCCTAAGAAGATGAACTTATAACTGAACTAGTTATTGATTAGTGTGACAAGAGTTATTGTAGCGACCCGAACTTTGTGTACCAGGGCCTCTCCCCTCGGTACCTCAAGAGGCCAGCGACCGCTACCGGGGTTTTTCCCCTCGGTATTGTCC
>JANSVB020000154.1:304733-321887 GCA_025504935.2 Erythroxylum haughtii | reverse complement strand
AAAGATGTTATCATGTTCCTGTTAATCCCCTAATTCACTTTGTAACACTCTGTTTTATTTTCTGATTTTGTCAAGTCCTAGAGAACATATGTACATATGAACTCTGGATCGCCAAAAAACCAAAGGGTAATAAAGCAATAAGAAAAGAAGTTTACTTACCATCGACGATTGTATTTGGAATCAATGAAAAATAAGTTTTTTTATTTCATAATTTTCAATATTAATTTGAGATATAAATGGATTAAGTAGTACATGAAATTATAATTACGTATATTTATTGAAGCTTAATGAAATAAATATTTTAATAATAACTTATAATTAAGAATATTATGAAAATAACAATAAAATTTAATAAGTAAAACACACGACACGCATGATGCGAAGGGAATAAGTCATAATAATTAATAATTATCATAAGTTGCAATGGTGACTGACAATATCTAATTAATAACTATAGTAATTTTAATCAATATTTAATTAAATTAACTTACTATTAAAGGACACGATTATGACTTTTTAATATATAGAGTAACAATTAATAAGGATTTTTCATGAAAAAGTTAGAATTTGTATACAATTGCAGTTTATAGAAGAAAGAAATAAAAACGAAAAAAAAGTTTACAATATAAACGTAACAGTAAAAGTTGACCATTAAAAAAACACATGGTTGTGAATTATTTATCACAACCGTGAATGCTTTAATATATAATAATGATTAGTAACTAATAACTAATAACTTTAATAAGTACAACTTTCTTAAAAACTCTAGTTCCAGCTGATGGTTGAAATTTTCATATAACAATCGATGAAAAAAGCATAAAACAGTTGCATTTTATAAACATCACCATAATATTATCCTAAAAAACTAATACAAAATTGTAATATCTATTATCGAATCATATAAACATGAATATCATGAGCGTGATACATTCAGTCACACTTGTGAGATCTTCGATTTCAATACAAGAACTGATAAAAATTTAATAAACTAAATATTCAGAGGTAGAAATTTTAAATTTCACAAATTGAACATTTAAATCACAAATGAAATTAATAAAAATTCAATAAATAGAAAAAAAATTACGAAGAAGGGTAAGGAATAACTTGTAGATGGTAGTAATCTCTTGTTTGCTGAAACAGGAAAGCTGAGTTGTGTGGAATATACAATTTTTATTGTTTGAAGATGGAGAACTGTGATCTCAGAAGTTAGGTTACAGAAGTTATGTTAGAGAAGAAAATATAAAGACGTTTTTTGATTGATTTAGTACAGAAATAATTATCATATAATGTCTTTTAATTAGAAAGTAGCTAATTATAAATGACGACACGATTGACTAATAGATTAACATGCCATTTAAAAAGATTTAATTTTCAACTTGTCAATAAATATATTATAATATATTATAATTAATTAGTAAATAAATTTATTTATTAAATCATCTAAAATTTTTAATGATATTTAATTTTAATATATATATGTGTGACAAGTGACACTTCTTTAGTTTTTTATAATAATAGGGACAGAAGTCACAGTTGTGAATAATAACTCACACTCGGACGATCACTAGAATCGTAAAAGAAATGGGAGCTGTCGAATTAGTAATGGCTGTGAATAATAGCTATGAAAACCTGAAGAAAAGAAAGAAAGACAAGAGTCATTGGATCATTTGGATGGCGGGATGGAATTTCATGTTCGTCCATCCCATTCGTCCTTAGTATTATATACTTAACAAACTTATTATTAGGCTTTTTCGTAAAGCTTAAGGTCTTTGTTGGTGCTAATGTCACCCAAGTCTTCAAAGAAATAGAAATATATAGTCCCCATAAGAGTCGTAATCATCTTTTATCTCTTACCAGAAACACGTAAGAAAATGTCATAAAAGAGTTTCAAATGTTGGTGTTTGACCAGAAAAGTAAACCTATAAAATTCATTAGAATAAATAGTGTTATTAAATCAGACAAATAATAAGTGCACCATCAGACCATACAAGCTCTAAAGTTTACTAAATATACAAATGGTTTTTTATAGAAATGATGCATTAAAGTTAGCAAATGGGTTCAAGTTCTCTTCCCCTTGATGTTAACAGAAGTGATTACTTGTTTAAGGCCTCTCCTCTTCCATCTTTGCATACAATTTCACATTCTACTCATCATTACTGAGTTTTTACCCCTATTTTGAGACTTTAGGTGATCATAGTCACCTATATGGTTCATAGGGATGATGAACAAGGGAAGATAAGATGAATGAAGCTCTTCTGGGGAGAGAGACGATTGTGTAGGGTGCTATAGGTATGTGTCCTTGACTTATACGATCATGTAGATTAACTGTGTAAGTCTTCGGAACTGTGTGAAGAGTGAAGACATATGTGGTTGTATGCATGATATACACGACCATATGTAACGACTATATAGCTCTCTATAACTTTGTAAGTCTGCGACTCAAGTAACATTAAAAGAGACACGATCACTTATATGGCCGTTTATATAACCGTGTATATTACAGAAAACCTAATTTAGAATATAAGGAAGAGAAGATATAGGTTTGTTTATAGAGTGGTGTTAAAACACTAAAAAGGAAAAAGAAAACAGAGAGACAACATGTAGTTTTTTATTCTCATCCTTATTTGATTTATTTTTAGGATTGGGTTATGAGATTATTGATCAACTTTGATTTCAACCTTGAATCTTTGTAAGAAAATTATTGTTTTAAGGTTGTCAATTTGACCCATATTTTTTCCCTCTACTTTGGAGGGTTTTCTACATAAATCTCTGTGTTCATTTCTTTATTAAGTTTCTATTTTTCTCACTAACATTATCTAATTAAACTTGATTATAGTGTTTTGTTGCTGCGATTAAGTTGATCCTTAAAGACAGATGTGTTTGGGATGTGTTCTTCTCTTATCTTGTAACAAGTGATATCAGAGTCATCTTAATAGAAGGTGAAAACAATTTTATTGTCAAGTTGATGTCATCAAACTACTTTTTTTGGAGGCCTATGATGGAGGATCTTTTGTATTTCAAAGATCTCTTTGATCCTATTAATGTAGATAAAGATGTAAAGGATTATGTTTTTTCAAAACTTGAAAAGATATCAGATAAAGAATGAGAGAAGATGAAGTAAAAAACTCTGGGCATGATTCGATAATGGATTGATATTAGCATATTCAACCATGTGTCCCAAGAGACAGATCCTTTTGAGCTGTGAAAAAAGCTAGAAGGACTCTACGAAAGGAATACTACCTTTAATAAGTGTTGCGTATATGGCTTATATAGTGGTAAAAGGGCAGGTGCTGGAGCGGAGCTGGAGTGAACTGGAGCTGAAGCACAATGGACGTATGGATGATGTGGCAACGTGGTGACGTGTCCTATTGTAACTATACAATAGTTTTAGGCTTTTATACAAAAACCTAATGTACCCTATTTTATACAAACACCATTTTCGAACCTCGTTAAATTATGTGTTCTTCTTCTTTCTTTAATCTCTTTTACTGTTAATTTCTCAACAACTGGTATTAGAGCATGCAGTTGAGATGGCGATGAATCCTATTGTGAAGTTCGACATGACAAAGTTTGATGGAATTGGAAACTTCAGGTTATGGAAACGATAGGTGAAGGATTTGTAGGCATAGTAAGGGATTTTGAAGGCGCTGCGTGACAGAAAACCAAAGTCCATAGACGATTTGGACTGGGAAGAACTACAGGCGAGAGTAGCAGGTCCTATTGTGTTTGGCAGATAAGGTTATGTATCATGTGATGAATGTATCATCTCAGTAGAGGTTTGGTAGAAACTGAATCTCGTTACATTACATGGCGAAATCACTCACTAAGAAGTTGTATCTGTAAGTAGAAGTTGTATGGGCTAAAGATGCAGGAAGGAACAGACCTTGTACACCATATCAATGTCTTCAATCAAGTAGTTTCAGAACTGTTGAGGCTAGAGGTAAAGATTGAAGACGAAGACTAAGCCATAATACTGCTACGTTTGTTGCCTCCCTCATATGAACATATGGTGACTACACTCACATAAGGGAAGGAAACAATTTGAATCGAGGAGATAACTATTGCATTGTTGGCTCACAATCAATGGAAACAAAATAGTGGTGAGAGTTCTCAAAGCTCAGGATTGTATGTGAAGGGTAATCAAGATTGTGGGAGGAAGGAGAACAAACATGGCTCGGGAAAACGAGATTCAAGGTCTAAGTCCAGAGGAAAGAAAGGCTTGCAGTGTCACTTATGCAAGCAGATAGGCCATTTTAAGAGAGACTGTCGAAACAAGAAGCAATAAAATGACGAGAAAAAGGGAAAGGCAAAGATGCCAAAAATTCTACTAACATAGTGCAAAGAGATGACTTAGAATGCAGTGATGGAGACATGTTCTCAATATCATCAAGTCAGTTCATAGATCATTAGATTTTGAAGATGGGATATTCATATCATATAACGCCCAACAGAGACTGGTTTGATTTATAAAGGTTGGGAAATTTTGGTTTTGTTCACTTAGGAGATGACAAGGCATGTGTAGTTATCGAAGTTGGGCAGATCAAAATCAAGATTTACGATGGAGTTGTGAGGACTTTTGTGGCGTTAGACATGTGCTAGAATTGAAGAAGAACTTGGTTTCCTTGGGGACATTGCACGTAAATGGTTTAGAGTACAAATCTGGGATTGGTAGAAGCATTAAGGTTATTAAGGGTGTATTGATTATGATAAAGGGGATGAAGATTGCTGGAAACATCTACAAGCTGATAGGAAACACAGTTGTAGGTGGAGTTAACGTTGTGGAGTCAGAGGACAACATTACATTATGGCACATGAGGTTGGGTCATCTCAGTGAGCGTGGGATGACAGAATTGCATAACCGGGGTTTATTGCAAGGAGTCAACAGCTGCAAGTTAGACTTCTGCAAGTTTTGCATGCTTGAAAAACAGTCTAAAGTGAGTTTTAAGACTGGTAAGCACAAGACAGTAGGTATATTAGATTATATACATTTTGATGTATGGGGACCACCAAGGAAGTATCATTGGGTGAATCTCGCTATTTTGTCACGTTTATTGACGATTTTTCTAGGAAGGTATGGGTGTACTTCATAAAACAGAAGTCAGAAGTCTTTGCTAAGTTCAAAAGGTGGAAAGCTGAGGTAGAGAATCAAACAGGAATAAAAATCAAGTACTTAAGGTCAGACAATGGTATGGACTACACAGATTCACAGTTTTAGAAGTTTTGTGTGGAACATGACATTCAAAGGCACTTTACAATCAGAAAGACACCACAATAAAATGGAGTTTCAGAAAGGATGAATATATCCATCATAGAAAGAGCTAGGTGTTTGAGGCTGAATGTGGGACTTCCCAAAGGCTTCTAGGTGAAGTTTATTTCAGGGGGTCAATAACTGCAAGTTAGATTTCTGCAAGTTCTACAGGCATAGAAAGTAGTCTAAAGTGAGTTTTAAGAATGGTAAGCACAAGACAGAAGGTATATTAGATTATATACATTCTGTTGTATGGGGACCTACCAAGGAAGTATCATTGGGTGGATCTTGCTATTTTGTCACATTTATTGATGATTTTTCTAGGAAGGTTTGGGTGTACTTCATGAAATAGAAGTCAGAAGTCTTTGCCAAGTTCAAAAGGTGGAAAGCTGAGGTAGAGAATTAAACAGGAAGAAAAATCAAGTACTTAAGATCAGACAATGGTATGGACTACATAGATTCACAGTTTCAGAAGTTTTGTGTGGAACATGTCATCGAGAGGCACTTTATAGTGAGAAAGACACCATAATAAAATGGAGTTTCAGAAAGGATGAATAGATCCATCAAGGAAAGAGCTAGGTGTTTAAGGTTGAATACTGGGCTTCCCAAAGACTTCTAGGCGAAGTTTATTGCAGGGGTCAACAACTGCAAGTTAGACTTTTGCAAGTTCTGCATGCTTGGAAAGTAGTCTAAAGTGAGTTTTAAGAATGGTAAGCACAAGACAGAAGGTATATTAGATTATATACATTCTATTGTATGGGGACCTACGAGGAAGTATCATTGGGTGTATGTTGCTATTTTGTCATGTTTATTGATGATTTTTCTAGGAAGGTTTGGGTGTACTTCATGAAACATAATTCAGAAGTCTTTACCAAGTTCAAAAGGTGGAAAGCTGAGGTAGAGAATCAAACAAGAAGAAAAATCAAGTGCTTGAGGTCAGACAATAGTATGGACTACATAGATTCACAGTTTCAGAAGTTTTGTGTGGAACATGACATTTAGAGGCACTTTAAAGTGAGAAAGACACCATAATAAAATGGAGTTTCAGAAAGGATGAATAGATCCATCACGGAAAGAGCTAGGTGTTTGAGGCTGAATGCAGGACTTCCCAAGGACTTCTAGGCGGAGGCTGTACGTATGGTATGCTTTCTCATCAATAGATCACCACAGATTGGAAAGGAAAACTATAGAAGAGGTATAGATAGGAAACGTTGATGACTATTTTGGTTTTAGAATTTTCAATTGTCCTGCATATGTGCATGTTCCCAATGATGAGAGATCGAAACTTGACCCAAGGTCAAGAAAGTGTGTTTTCTTGGGTTATGTAAAAGGAATAAAAAGGCATAAGTTATAGGATTCAGAGGCTAGAAAGGTGGTGATTAGCATAGATTATGTGTTTGATGAGGAGTCTATAGTATAAAAGACTCGTGAAGAAGTTAGTCCGGAAAAAGGAGAAAGCAACACTAGTTCAAGGCTAGTGAAGGTGGAGTTAGAACGGAACATATCAGATGGTGATATGGTAGAGAGTTCTAGTATGAGGGTTGATGGTCTAGTACACTTATAGGACAACAGTAGACTATAGCTAGTGGTCGACCCAAACGCACCATCAAACCCCCTGTGAGGTATGGCTTTAAAGATTTGTTTTGTATGAATTCATCATTAGTAGTAGAGACCCATTTTCTTTTCAGAAGGTTGCGAACAGTTAATATAAAAATGGTTAGATGGGTGCTATGGCAAAGGAGATGGAGTCACTCTATAAGAAACAAACTTGGGAGTTGGTTGAGCTTCCTGAAGGCTAGAGAGCTATAGGGTGTAAGTGGGTGTACAAGAAGAAGCATACAGTATCAAAAAAAGAGGGGGAAAGATTCAAGGCTAGATTGGTAGCAAAGGAGTACTTATAGTTGAAAGGGATAGATTGTGACGAGATATTTTCTCTAGTGGTTAGACACATATCTATTAAGGCAGTATTGGCACTAGTAGCCAATTGGGATATGCACTAAGAACACATGTATGTGAAGACATCGTTTCTTCATAGTAATTTGGAGGAAGAAATGTATATGGTACAACCAGATGGGTTCAGTCAACCTGGACAGGAAAACTTGGTTTGTAGATTAAAGAAATCACTATATGGGTTGAAACAGTCTCCACAAAAATGGTATAAGAAATTTGACTTGTACATGATCAAGCTTGGATATAGGTGATGTGAGTATGATTGTTGTGTGTACATCAAAAGCCTTGGTAGTAATTCGTTTATTTTTCTGTTACTATATGTGGATGATCTGTTAATTGCTATAAAGGATATTCATGATGTGATGTGATGTACTTGAAGGTTTTGTTGGGGCAAGAGTTTGATATGAAGGACTTAGGTCCAGCTGAGAAGATTCTTAAAATGGAGATTTGTAGGGATAGAGACTTTAGAAAGTTGTTGTTGTCTTAACGTAGTTATGTGGAGAAGGTTTTGGACATATTCAGGGTGAATAGTTGCAAGCCTATGAGTAATCCATTGGCGAATCACTTCAGATTGTCTCAAAAGCAGTGTCCTAAAATAGATGTCGAGGTGGATGACATGTCGAGAGTTCCCTATGCAAATGTAGTAGGATGCTTGATGTATGTGATGGTTTGCAGACGACCAGATTTGGCACAGGTTATAAGTTACGTAAGCAAGTTCATAGAGAAGCCTGGCAGACAACACTGGGAAGCAGTCATGTGGATTTTCAGGTATTTGAGGGGTGTCTTTGATTATGGCATTGTGTTTGGAAGTGAGTGTGGTGATCTGTCAGTTATGGGATATATAGATTTAGACTATACAGTTAACTTGGACAATAGAGGTCTACTATAGGGTGTGTGTTTATGCTTGTAGGAGGGCCTATCTATTGGAAGTCTACTATATTGTCTATCGTGACTTTATCAACATCCGAGGCAGAGTATATGACATTAGCTGAGGGAGCTAAAGAGGCCTTGTGGCTCTCTAGTTTGGAGAAGGAACTAGGTACTAAACAAGTGGAGTTCAGGTATACGATGATAGTCAGAGTGTCATCTATTTAGCCAAGAATCAGGTTTATCATGCACGGATAAAGCATATAGATGTAAGGTTTCATAAGATCAGGTAGTTGATAGTATCTGGTCAAATATTGCTGCAGAAGGTTCATACTTTGGAGAGTGTTGCTGACATATTGACGAAACCGATTACAGTTGATAAGTTTAAACATTGCTTGAACTTGATCAACATTTTTAGAAGCTAAGCATGATTAGAGTGCCCAACCTATTTGGTGTGAGAGAAGACTCAGAGATGTATTCATCTTCATAAGAGGCATATATTTACCAAAGTGGCGATTGTTGTGTATGTGGCTTATATACTGGTAAAGAGGCAAGTGCTGGAGTAGACGATTTTATGAGTTGTCCATACAATGTCGTACAGATGTACTGATGATGTGGCAAAGTGGTGACATGTCCTATTGTAACTGTACAGTAGTTTTAGGGTTTTATACAAAAATTTAATGTACCCTATTTTGTACATGTTGAATAATACGAAAACTAGCCGCTTCACTCTTGAGGATGTAGGAAACACACTTTTTTGAACCTTGTTAAATTTTGTGTTCTTCTTTCTTTAATCTCTTTTACTATTAATTTCTCAACAATAAGGCTTCATGATTAAAAGGCTTGTAAACTTGAAGTTAAAAGCTAGGAAATCTGTGTTGGAGGCATTCGAGTGATTTCTAGGATATAATTAACAAGCTTACAATAATGAAGATAATTGTTAATGAGTCCAAGCCTTGTTCCTATTGAGTTTATTACCAGATAGCTGGGAGACATTGATAGTGATGATTAACAATTCAGCACTTGAAGATGTGCTCTCTTTGGATGTAAACAAAGGTAGTATGTTCAATGAAGAAAAAAGATAGGAGTTGACAATATGTAGACTTTCTTAGTAGAAATCAGATGAAGGGGAAAGAGGCATATATTTACCAAGGTGGAGATTGTTGTGTATGTGGCTTATATACTGGTAAAGGGGCAGGTGCTGGAGTAGACGGTTTTGAGGAGTTGTCTATACGATGTCGTATAGATGTACGGATGACGTGGCAAAGTGGTGACGTGTCCTATTGTAACTGTACAGTAGTTTTAGAGTTTTATACAAAAATTTAATGTACCCTATTTTGTATATGTTGAATAATAAGAAAACTACCCGTTTCACTCTCGAGGATGTAGGAAACACATCGTTTTTACTGTTAATTTCTCAACAATAAGGCTTCATGATTAAAAGGTTTGTAAACTTGAAGTTAAAAGCTAGGAAATCTGTGATGGAGCATCTGAGTGATTTCTAGGATATAATTAACAAGCTTATAATAATGAAGATAATTCTTAATGAGTCCAAGCCTTGTTCCTACTGAGTTTATTACCAGATAGCTGGGAGACATTGATAGTGATGATTAATAATTCAGCACCTGAAGATGTGCTCTCTTTGGATGTAAACAAAAGGAGCATGTTCAATGAAGAAAAAAGATAGGAGTTGACAAAATGTAGACTTTCTTAGTAGAAAGCAGATGAAGGGAAAAGAGTAGGGGTCTGTTCAAAAGGGTACGACAAGTCTAAGAACTGATCAAAGTTCAAAGGTGACAAAAATGTGGAGACATGCCATTATTTTGATAAGCCGGGACATATAAAGAGGTTATGTTATAAATGGAAGAGGAATAAAAAGGCAAGTTCATTAGAATGATGGCAATGATAAGAGTATCACTGCAACTGCTTCAAGCACGAAAGAAGAGGTATCCCTAGTTTGTTTGACAAGTGATTGCTTTCATTTCAATGATTTAGGTTTAAGTGGTACATTGACACAAAAGTGTTGTATTATTATGTTCCAAAAGTAGGGTACTTATCAAACTATAAAAGCAGAAACTTTAGAAGCATAAAGATGGGTAATCAACATTTTGCTAAAATTATTGGTATGTGTGATATTCAAGTTCAAACAAACGTCAGATGTTTGTTGACCTTGAAAGATGTACGACAAATTCCCAATTTAATTAAGGTTGAATCTATTATCAACAAAAATGTTAGATCGAGAAGGATTCAAGCACACTTTTAGAGATAGGAAGTGGAAGCTATCCAAGGGAGCAATGACTATTGCTCGAGGAGAATTGTGTTGCACACTGTACAAAACACACTTAAAGGCGTGTGGTGATGGAGAAGCATACATAGTTGAAGAGAAAATTCTCCAAATCTATGACGTCGATACTTTAGACACATTATGATTAGAGAATAAAGTTGCTAGCTGGTAAATCCTTTATCCAGTAAAAAACTCTATCCCCCTTAATCCTTATAGTTATTATTTGACAAGAGAGCAGTATAAGGCCTCTTTCAAGAAATAGTTTAAAGATATTGACGTTAGTGCATTTAGGTATTTGTGGCCCTATTGAAGAGGAGCCACAAAAACGTAACAAATATTTCATTAAATTCATTGATGATGTTCAAGGAAAACTTAAGTATATATGTTGAGAGCCAAGAGTCAATTATTTGAAACTTTCTAGAAGTTTTATGTTATGGTAGAAAGGGAAGCTTAGAGGAAGTTGAAATGCCTATGAACAGACAACGGAGGGGAGTCTACTTCCAAGGTTTTTCAAGAATATTGTACATCACATGGTATTAGACATGAGAGAATCTAACCAGGGACTCCACAACATAATGAGGTTGTTAAGAGGATGAAAAAAATTATTATGGAGAAGGTTCACTGCATGCTCAAAATGTCTAAGTTGCTAAAGATATTTTGTGGTGAAGCAGTTCGAACTGCAGTCTATTTGATCAACCAAGCTCCCTCAGTTTCATTAAATTTTAAGATTCTTAAAAGATCATAGTCTAGTAAAAATCCTACTTATCATCATCTGAGAGTGTTTGGCTATAAGGTATTTAGACACGCACCCAAGGATCAAAGATAGAAGCTTGAGTCAAAGGCAAACCTTACATCTTTTTAAGTTATGGTGATGAGTCGTTTGGGTTCAAAATCTATGACCTAGAGAAGTAAAAGGTAGTCAAGAGTAGGGATGTGGTATTCAACACACGAGAGGTGTTAATCTTCTAAAAGAAGATAAGTTAACACACAGTATCTCATCCTATAAGATTGATAATTCTTCTTCTAATGTTGAGAAGTCTATAGGTAAAGAAGATGAAGGGTGTGACCAAAAACACATTGGTGGTTATCATATACAATCCGATAATGATGAGCTATGTGAACCACATTCAAACAATGCTGAAATTGGAACTATTAAGGATAATGAGTAGGGGGAGATATCGAATCCAACAGCTGATCAAACACAACTTCTAAGGTAGACAAGGCCTTCTACTAGATATCCCAGTGCAAACTATCTATTGGTTACTACTGAGGGGACTTGAGAATGTGCAAAAAGTTTCACCTTATGATGACAAAGATCACTGACCCGTGGTTATGAAGCAAGGGATGAACTCTTTAAAGAAGAATGATATATATAAGCTTATGAAGCTTCCAAAAGGCAAAAAGCAAAGAAGAATAAATGGGTATTTAAGATGAAGAAAGATGATAACAAGTTGGTTAAGCAAAAAGCAAGGCTAGTGGTGAAATCAAAAGAAGGGTACAGATTTTGATAAAATCTTCTCACCAATGGTCAAGATGACTTCAATTCGAACAGTTATGAGTTTGACTACCTATTTAGATCTTAAATTTAAATGGTGATATTAAAACAACCTTCTTGTATGGAGATTTGGAAGAGGAGATATAAATAGAGCAACGAGAAGGGCTCAAAGCTAAAGGCAAAGAGAATGTGGTCTACAAGTTGAAGAAAAGTTTATATAGGTTGAAACAAACTCCAAGATAGTGGTACTAGAAGTTCGATTCTTTTATAACAGATTATGGTTATAAGAGAATTTATGTCAATACGTGTGTGTATTTTAAGAAGTTCACATATGAGGACTTCATCATTCTTCTTCCATATGTTGATAATATGCTTATTGTGGGCAGAATCCAAAAGTTGAAGATAGATTTGCTAAATCTTTTCATATAAAATATTTGGGACCTGCAAAGTAAATTTTAAGCATGGAGATAACTTGGGACAAGAAGGCTAGGAAATTATAGGAAGCATGTCATGCTAGTTAGCATGCCAATAGTACCTCACTTCAAGATGACCAAGTGTGTATGCCCCTTAATCGAAAAGGATAAAGATGGTATGTCTTATGTTCCATACTAATTTGTAATAAAGGTCTTTGATATATGCTATGGTGTATACATGACCAGATATTACACAAGCTATTGGGTTAGTGAGCATATTCTTGTCTAATCTAAGAAAGGTTCACTGGAAAGTAATGAAATGGAATGTGAGATACTTGAGAAGTACTTCAAAATGGAGTTTGTATTTTGGTGATGGTGAATCAATTCTAAAAGGTTATAAGGATGCTATTATGACTAGAGATCTTGATGGAAGAAAATATACTCCAGTTTTTTTGTTTAAGTTTACAAGGGGAGTCATTTCATGGAAATCAAAGCCACAAAAGTGTGTAGTTTTATCTACAACTAAAGCAGAGTATGTAACTGCAATGGAGGCTATTAAGGAGGTGCTTTGGTTAAAAAGATTCCTTCAAGATTTGGATGTGAAGCAAGAAGACTATGTAGTGTTTTATGATAGTCAAAGTGTAATTAATTTTAAAAAAAAACTATGTATCATTCCTACACAAATCATATAGATGTCAGATGTCAGTGGTTAAGGTCTGTAATTAAGGAGAAACAATTGATGTTAAAGAAGATTTCATACGGAATTGAATGGTGCTAATATGTTAACTAAGGCAGTTCCCAGAAGCAAGCATAAGCCAAAGCTCATGCTTGCAAGGATGTCTCTCAAGTAGCTATTAAAGCATAATATGTCTCTCTCATTATTGGAATATATAGGGAGATTATTAAATGTCCAGCCCTATTTTAAGACTTTAGGTGATCATAAATGCCTTTATAGTTTGTGGAGATGATAAACAAGTGAATACAAGATGAATGAAGCTCTTAATGGGAGAGACAAGGCCGTGTAAGGTGCTACACGCCTATGTCCTTGATTCAAACAACCATGTAATTCTTTAAAATTTGTGAAGAAACGTGTGAAGAGTGAAGATATACATAGTTATATACACACCCGTGTGCATGACATACACAATTATGTATGATGACTATGTACTTTTCTATAACCGTGTAAATTTGCGACTCAAGTGACACTAAAAGGGACACAATCACTTACACGACCATGTATGTAACTGTGTATATTGTAGAAAACCTAATTCACAATATAAAAGAAGAAAAGACATACATTTGTTTATTGGGAGGCCCAAAAACACCAAAAGGGGAAAAGAAAATAAGAGAGAGCAAGTAGTTCTAATTCTCATCCTCGTTTGATTGATTTTTAGGATTGGGTTATGAATTTGTTGATTTGCACATCAATTTTGGTTTTAATCTTGAATCTTTGTAAGAAAACTTGTTATACTATAAGAAAAATATTGTTTAGCGATGGATATTACTGATAGAAAACCTAAACATTCCGTTGGGAAGACAGTTTAGTGATAGAATTCACATATATTTAGTTCTCTACGTTAGGTGTTGACTAATATCACACCGTCATGCTTCTTAGTATGAGTGTGCAAAAAGAGCTGACGGGGTGTAGGCCTTATGTCTATAGACTTTTCCTACATAAGAATAAAATGTTATAAGTGAACTAGAATTTATAAAAATTTCGGCAGAGTTTACTATATTTTTATGATATTTACCCCATGTTGAACAAAGAAAATAACTCAACAACATAGTCATATATGGCATCAGACATTTATAACATTATCATTATCCATAATACACATATTTTCATTCCAAAATTCACACTTCAATTTAAATTGAAATACAACAAAGTAAAAAAATAAGAATATAAATGTAAAGTGTAAGTACTTACAAGTCTCTCTACATGCTCATGGTGGGTAATAGATCCTCCCGTATGTATAGGAAGACTCTCTCCCCAAGTCCTCCACGTTTGTTGGTAGAATTATGCTCTGAAATGGACATTGCCTCAGATGATGTCCAATACTGCTGCCAATGACTCTATACTTGTTCAAAAATATAAGGTGATCATACACTAGCCATATGTATCGCACCAACAAAGTCCCGATAACGTGTACATGCTTGTCTCTCCCATACTTTATTAATGATTGCGTCAAATTCAAAATCCTAAAAAAATTCTTTCTGAAACAAAAGGAAAAACATTCGATAAATACTTATAATGTAATAATATTTATCTACTTAATGTATAAAAATCATTTAAAAAAGAAAATAATATTATTTTTATACCTCAAACTCCTGATAGTAAAATTCCTTTATGGCCTGAGAGATATTCTTCCATATATAACCCTCAAGATCAATCTTCTCCTTGAATTTAGATGTCATGTTTCTTGAACACGGTCTAGACGGAATCAACCCAATATAAAAATAAATAATTTTATACCATTTTTAAAATTTAAACCTATAACTTAATTATAAATATATAGTGTTTTATGCATTTTTACTTACAGGTTATTGACAATTATGATATAAGTTCTTCCATTAGGCTCCTTAGCTCTAGGCTGGCAACCATCTTATGTGAGATGCAATAACATCAAAAGCATATAGTCTTTGAAGTCTGGGAGTTAGTGAGAAATAATACATTTGCTTCCAGGGTACTAATTTCTATTTCATAGAACACTTTCTAGGCTTAAACCTAGATTGACCATAAATTTTGTACTCTTGTAATTCCATATCATCTCCCCTAATACAACATACATCCCAATTTTCAATAATCAATCTTTTCACCAGGCAAACCAAGACCCTTAATAAGTTTCTTCACATTATAAAAACTATCAACCATTGTATGATCAGGAGGCAATGATTCATTATACCATCCAAGAATTTTATCAAAACTATGATCAGAAATATACCCTTCAGACTTTATGTTCAATATTTGAGCAATTGAAGATAATTAAGTCATTGTCTCACAATTTGGCCGTAATTCTTGGTCAACCGAGTGTAGTAAGTTAAAAACTATTTTGCATGTGGGTTTGGTTCTTTTTTCAAGATTTTCTATATTTTCTTGAAAGGTATAACCGGCTCCATCGTAAACCATTTGCATGTAAGGATTTTTATTTGCATCCACATTATCTATTCTAAATCCAATCCCCCTTCAAACTCATTTAAGTTCACTGATAGTTGTACTTCATTACCCCTTGAGGTGCTACAAATAAATGGTTCCCCATGTTGTGTCCACTCAAAATAATTTGAGATAAACCCTTTTCTCAATAAATGGCCATTCACTTCATTAATAGGAAGGAAATGAATGTGTTTGCACTTTTTACATGGACATATGATCTTTGGGTCATCTATATATGTAGGTTGAGAACATGCACAATGAATAAAATTTTCAACTCCCTCAACAAACTTAAGATTAATGAAACCATCATCTGTTAATCATCTATACATCTAAGATCTATCAACATTACTCATTTATGCAAAACTATTAATTTCAAACAGTGATTCTATAGTTAGTATCGCTCATGTTCCCCAAAGTTTATAGAACATCTAAACTTTACATAACATCCCCTAAGTATTAACCAATTGAATAAATCACCTACAATTGATTTCAAAACTATAGTACGTGGCATTATTTACACTTGTGAATCAAGAAAACAAGTTCTCGATGTGACTCCTAGGGCCGTGAAATTTTTCACCGATAAGCCTCACGGGAGCGCATCACGGGTTATGGGTTAAGATCAAAAGTTAATTAATAAATGTATGGATTTTGAGTTCTTTAATATTTTTGACAATTATCTTGTCTGTATTCTCAAATATCACAAAATTTTTTATTAACTAAAGATCTTTTTTCTATTTCTAATCATATATGTTAGAAGATATTTCAAAGACACACTTAAGGACGTGAAAGGGAAAAGCAGTAGCTGCTTGCTTTGGTATGGGAACCCTACAATTACTGGTGTGAGTTAATCTATTAGTAATGTTTCATAGAAGTTAAGTGCATTTATTCTTAAATTTTGTATAGTACTCGATGTTTTAATAAAGCAGATAATTTAACTATTATTTAAGTTATTAATTAAAATTAATAAATTTAGATTATAAGAAATATATTATTAATAACATAAAATGAATTACTTAATTTTATAAAGTTGGAATTTTCAATTGAATGGTTTAGATATTGTCATTGAAATTTAAAATAAATGCTAGAAGTTTGATATTTTACCTAAATTAATTATGTACTAGTAACAAATATAAAAGGTAAAGATAAAAATATAAATAATTTGATTAATAAATTATTGTAACATTTAAAAATTATCTAATATGTTTAGAAGAAAATTATTATTATATTAAAAAAGATGCGTGTAAAGATTTGCATATAAAAAGTAAAGGGAACCTAATCAATTCAGAGAGCATCAATGAACTAACCCATTGATAAAATTCAGGTATTTGGAACTATAATTCAATCTCATCCTATATTGATTTATTGATAAACCCATCTTTAAGAATGTAACAACCAAACACAAGCAATAAGAAAATGTATTAATGATAGAGATTAATAATACATAAAATTTAAAGCTAATAATTTAGATTAACAATACTTAAAATTTAAAGCCACAAACCGAAGTTCATACCGCACACAAGTTTTGGTTGGTGCAGGCCATTCACTTTTAAAATGCAGAGATTCAAACCATAAACAAATACTCAAATTAAACTAAGTACACAAAAAACTAGTAAATAACAAAACTCAATTACCTCAACCGACATGTAGAAGAAGTCACTGAAGCATGTGAAGGAAGAAGATGATGGAGTTAGAGTGAGCTAACGACCCAAGAAGATAATAAAAACAAAGAAAAGAAGACAATGCCAA
>JANSVB020000153.1:1465275-1475641 GCA_025504935.2 Erythroxylum haughtii | reverse complement strand
ATTTCATTGCATTCATGTGCATTATTAAACACCTATGATTGTGCAAATTGTGATATATGTGTATGTTATTTGTTATACAGGAGTAATTGGAACGTCAACCCACAGACGTTGCCGGAACTTTCAGGCAATAGTTTCGGGAGCAACCAGTGAGTAACCTAGATGGTTTCTCTCAATTATTGTTTGCTTATAATTATGTTTTGAATAATGAATGAATGTGAATGTGAGACCTATGTGTTTTATCAAGTGATTGATTGTGTTACATGCATTCCATTCATGGATGCATAATCAGATAATGGAAGTTGGGACTAGGGCAGCCAATGATCAGAGCTTAAAGCTCAACACGTAGAAATTAGCCTCAAGTTCAAAAGTGTTTCAGAGCCTCAGGCTCAACGTGTAATGAGCCTTGTATCCTCATCAGAGAAGGGACAGTATAAATGAGCCCAGTATCCCAAAATGGATACGGTATAGTTCAGGCACCCAGTCACAATAACGTAGCAATTGAAGAGTGTCTCATGAGTATTTTATATGCATCTTGTTAAGTATGTTTGATAGAGTGAAATGCAAAATTGCTTATGCTTTAGTGAAAGTGTATTACTCATGTGAAATGCAAAATTGTGAAATAATTATGATATGAATTGATGTGTTGCATGAATTGAGTGAACCATCAATGATGGTTACCTCATTGAGTTCACAAAGCTCAGCAAAATTGCAACGCTGTCTTTTTAGGATAGAGGGACGACTTTAGCTATTGGGAGGCTCTTTTGCCGTGTAGATTGTGATTTGACCAGAAAAGTCATGGCTCAAAGGTCGATCAGTTGAGATTTTTGGATGGCTTAGATAGATTTGATATATTCTTCTCTTTCAAGTAGTACTTTTGTACTAGGTTTTATTAATGTACATATAGTAAAGGTTGAAAGAAATAATGTAGACCTTCGATTTTTGAAAAAAAGAAACGAGGAAAAGTTGGTTTAAAAAATATTGTGATTTCTTATGATGCTTTTAAGTTAAGATTGATATGATGCCATATGAACGAAATATAGTGATCAAACGTAGCTCGCCCTTATCGTAGGATATGTACCGGAATGACTTTCGGACGTCCCGATATGTACCAGAATGATTTTCGGACGTCCCGATATGTACCCTGCTGTAAGGGAGTGCTACAGTATGTATGTTAAACGGACATTAGATCCATTAAACAGACATTCTCGGGTTTGGAAAGCACTCCTAAGCCTGTCTATGTTTGTTAGGCAGACATGTATGTCCGTTAAACGGGTATACATGGGACAACTGCAGGAAATTTGCATTTTTGACCCTCTAAATGACAAAATTTTGCTTTGTAGTCTTCATAAAAGTTGTATATCTAGAAGTCTTCTTTCGAACCGTCAAGAATGACCTCAATACGAGGTTTCTAGAGAAAGTTACATTAATTTTCCCAAGATAGGTACAATATGATTGAGGATATAAACATGTTTGATTTGTTTGGCCATAATTTCATCATCCGACCTCCAAATGGAGTGATTCTTTAAGAAATAGATTTGTAACACATTTTTCTAGCTCTCTGTCAAAATTGGTATCCATTGGTGTTGATTTGGAAAAGATTTATGGAGAGAAAGTGAGGAAATTGATTGGAAGAGCATGAATTGGTTGTTTACTAAACATACTTTGGTATTTTACTTATATCTCCATCTATAGAACTCCGTTTGAGATGTTTCTTGCTTCAAATTAAAGTAGAGACTTAGATATATGATTGTTTTGAAGAAGTTAAATTGTGATTTTGATGATTGACTGGTGTGGGCACACTACTCATATGGGATGATGGCTAATGAAGGTTTAGTGAAATAACCCTGCAGGAACATATGCACGCTCACTTCTTATGATAACTCCAAATAGTTGAGTTGTAGAAATGGGGTCTAACATGTGTGGTATCAGAGCATAAAGATGAATCAATGATGGTTAAGGAGATTTCA
Source organism: Erythroxylum haughtii (assembly GCA_025504935.2). Taxonomy (NCBI): domain Eukaryota; kingdom Viridiplantae; phylum Streptophyta; class Magnoliopsida; order Malpighiales; family Erythroxylaceae; genus Erythroxylum; species Erythroxylum haughtii. Next base: position 1,473,674 of record JANSVB020000153.1, on the reverse strand, counting down.
TTGGATTACGCTCATGTCTTATGATAACTTCGAATAATTGGGCTCCGAAAACGGGGTCCAACACTAATATGGAGCATGAAATGGACCACATATAGTAGTGTGTATTAATTCAAGTAACTTAGAACTTCTTATGGATGAATTCTTAGATATGTGTTTGGTTTGTTTGGCTTTAATGCAATCCATACACGCATCTTACTCAGTAAAATCTAGTTGACATAAGATTTTACTTTTCACTAACCTCATCACTCTTTCTCTAGATATATGACCTAACCTTGATTCCACAAGTAAGCAAAATGCTTATTATGTGCACTACATTTATTACAAATATTGTGTTCAATATGAAATAGGGATTCAAAATAATTAAAATCAAGGTTAAAACAATATAAACCATCCATTAGTATATTAGAACCAGTGTCTAAGATCAATCTATATGTCCCAATTCCTTCTATGAATGCCTTCATTTTTTACCCATATACAAGAATTCTTTAGTTATATTTATAGTTTGGATTGAAAGAGATCACTGCATAACAAGTAACATATGAGTAAATGCACTTAAATCTAACGACCAGGTATTATTGGGGACTTCAATAAGGATTGATTTAAAATATACTAAAAACATAATACTTACCTTTCTTTTTAATCAAAGTTTTTTTCTTAGGGCAATCTTTCTTAAGGTGACTAGCTTTCTTACAGAAGAAATAACACTGCTTTTTTATGGATTTGGCCCTTATTAACCTTCATTAGGGCTTTGTCCTTCTTGTTGTTCTTTTTTCGTGGCTTTCCCTTTTTGGTTCTAGCTTCATTATGTACTATAACATAAATAGAGTGTTCTTTCATTTTCTTTAATCTCCCTTCCTCCTACACCAACATGGCCTTGATTTCTTGAAACTTCCATTTATCCTTAAGAGTGTTGTAATTAAATTTCGTAAGTAAGTGAGTTGATGATTGACTTTATTAGAAAGGATTCACTCACATCCATACCTATTGGTTTAAACTTTGCAACCAAATTTGACATGTCTATTACATGATCATGGATAGGTCGAGACCAATCAAACTTCTTGGACATCAATTCACTCATCGAGTTTTCTTGTCAGCTATATCTGATAGCGAGTACTCTTTGATTTTCATTATGAATTCCCTTGCATTGCTTGTATTAAGCATTGATGGCTTAACATTTTCAACCATTGTTAATTTTATCAAGTTTAGACTCAGCCTATTAGACTTTTCCCAAGCCTCAAAATATGTCTTTTCGGTTTATGTACTAGTCTTAGTAGTGGTTGTAGGCTTCTCGGCAATTAATGCCAAGTCCTTATCTATAATACCCAACTAAAATTGGTTTACTCAGACCAATTGGCATAGATTATCCCATTAAACTTGATCAGACCATTGCCTATAGCTAACAAATTATTAAAAACTACAAACATAAAAACAAACTCATACATTCATGCTTTAAGTATAATTAATGGATTCAGACAATATATAGATATATATAAATCCATAAAAATGCTAACAACGTATATAGTCACACTTTAGTATACGAACAATCATCCTCAAGTTAATATGCATGTTATTTTTGGATATACAAACAAATTCACTAAGTTTATTGATAACTCTCTTTAATGTTATTAATTATAAGCAATGATCCACCTTTGGGTGATCTCCTAACATTATAATTAATAATCTGAATTGTTCAGCTCACCTTTTATGTCATTTATTAGCATCATATAACATGAACATCTGAAAGAATGCATAATTAAATGTCTAAATATCTTTTCAAGCAAGGTCACTTTGGTTACTAACAAGCTTTCTATACAATAAACATTTAATTAAGTATAAATAAATTTGGAAATTTACTATACTAATGAAAGATCATTATGTTAAGTCCAAAAAAAATTTTAAGGACTAAACTATAATTTTTTCACCAGATTATAATAGTCAAAAAAACTATAAGGACCAAAATGTAATTGACCATCTTCAGCCTTTTATTTTAAAAAAAAATCACATTTTTCAACAAACTGCAACAACAAAACATCTTATGCTTTACAATCACAAGCCTAAAATCTTTTTATAGTATGCCCCACAAAAGCTTTTCTTTAAATTAATAAAAGTGAACAACAAAAGGGTCAACTAAGACCTAGGTGATAAGAGGTTGATTATTAAAGCAAACGAGTGTAAATGGGGATAATAAATTTACAAATTTTTGATATGTGCACTTATCGAACGGACAAGTATCAATAATTCTATCAAAACTTAGTCCATTATTAAAACAAACATTGCCCTTTACATATTGCAAAAATCATGCAACCGCAAATCCAAAATCTCACAATCACATTGAACTTTTCTCTAACTTTTTTTTCAAAATAGAAAACACGATGTCTAGCAAACAACATATAGGGTCTTCAGGATGTAGAGTGAGATTGGTGAACTGCTTATAAAAATCGAAAGACTCTATCTTTCTTTACACCTTCTATCACTATGATCTCATTGAATAGAAAAATATAGCATAAGTAATAAAATAACTTTAATTTCATTTGATAACCTTATGCAATATTAATGGCTACTATGAATCCTGAGGTCAACTTTAATGCAAATCAAATTGTCATTTTTTTTAAAACTAACTTTTTCCTCATTTCATTGCATCAAAACCGAAGTTTAAAATATGTTTTTCAACACTTCTTACAAGTACATTATCAAAACCTAATACAAAAGTACTACATGAACGAGGAAATACACAAAATCTATCTAATCTGTTAAAAAATTCCAGCTGATCGACCTTTGAACAATGACTTCTCTTGTCAAGACACAATCTACACGGCTAGTAGAGCCTCTCAGTAGCTAGAGTCATCTCTCGGTCAAGTCACTCCCGAAGCTAACGTCTGAAAGTTCCAGCAACGTCTAGAGGTTGATGTTCCAGTTGCTCCTCTAATACGGGTCCTCAAGCTAGGAAAATGTAGCTGATCTAATCTGATTAAGCCCCGAAGCTGGGCTGGCAATGTGGCATGTGCAAATTCAAGTGAACTTTGGGAGAGGCTTGCATATTTCACCAACCAATCGGCAACCAAATTACCTTCGTGATAAGCGTGTGAGAAACGGTATTCGAACGAACGAAATATCTCCAACACCCGCCGCAGATGCTCACGGCCTTTCCAAGGGCCAGCTTGTTGATTGTGAACTAAATGAACCAACACCTGAGAATCCGATTTCACATCCACTGTGCTTAAGTTCCTGGAGGCGCAATATTCCAAGCCCTTCAACAGTGCCCTGACCTCCACCTCATAATTAGACACAATTCCAAAATAAAAGGATGCCGCCCAGAGTACATCCCCATTAGCATCCGTCAACATCAAGCTTTAAGACTCCCGAAGATGGTGGATGCCAATAAATTGGAACAACGGATCGATGTAATGATCGGCATGAAATAAATGTAGGCCCTAAGGAAGACAATTCCTGGCCAGAAGCACGGATTGGCCACACACCTGTGATAGCAGTCAGCAAAAACCGAATGGAGTGTGCAGCAGACCCCATCAAACAACACCTTATTGCGTAAACACCATAGGGACCAAGGTATGACCAGTGGTAGAAGCGAGCAGATCTGAGAAACTGCCCGTGACATGAAATCACAGCTCCAACAACGCTGACAGAGGTCAAATAGGCTACCCTCCAAAGATAGGTCAATGTTAAACCACTGAAGTACTAGAGACCAAACGTCGCGAGCGAAAGGACATTCCAAGAAGAAATGTTCAATTGAATCAACGGAGAAGCAAGTAGGGCATTTTGAAGGCAGGTGGAAACCAAAATCCATGAAAACGTCTGGAAATGGAAGAAGATTATTCAAGAGATGTCAACAGAGTAAGGACAACTTTACCGGAATAGAGGAATGCCAGACAAAATTCAGCATATCATACGATGGCTACCTTTTTCGAACTAGCTCAAATGCAGATTTTGTAGTGAAATCACCTGCAAGCGTCGGGTTCCAAATAAGTTCATCTGGTCGATCAACAAAAATGAATTGAAAAGCAGTATACACGGCAATAAATCAGGATGAAACAGTTCTTGCAAGGCAATCACATCCCATCTTCCATTGATATAAACGTCCTGCAAAGCAATGCCCCGAAGGGAATCATTAGATGTTTCGTTCGAAAGGGTAAGTAAAGATCCGTGGCCACTCCAATCCTCAAATAGAAAAGAGGATGACCCATCATAGACTTGAACCAGAACATTTTCCAACATAAGGGAATCAACATCAGTTAGACGTTGGCGAGCTAAGGAATTAGCCCAAGAAACCTCAAGAAGATAACGCGCCCATAAACCTCTGCCAATTCGCCACTTCCACCAAATATTGCAAGAAAAAGCCCGCATAACATCGTCCAAACTTCGCAGCCCAAGACCATTCTTGAGAACAGGATAAGTAACACGATCCCAAGACCGCCAGACTCGCCGGGAGGTGTCACCATCATTTGACCACAGAAAATTGGAGCATAGTCTCTCCAATTGGTGTAAAACTGACTTTGGTGGCGCCATAGATGAGAGCGTGTATATTGGAATTGCTGTGAGAACATGGCGAACAAGGATTAAACGTCCCCCAGGAGAGAGTAAGCGACCTTGCCAGGCCTTGCAATTTCTGAGTGAATTTATCAACTAAATGATGGAAATAAATCCCCTTCCGTCAGTAGCAAAAAATCCCCTTCCGTCGGCCTCGAAACAATGTGTTCCCCAAGTATTGTATGGGAAGATCAGCTGCCTTGATCCCTGATAATTGCGCTACCAGCGCAATCCGAGGCCGTGGGCAAAATTTGGATGCAACAAACGAACTCTTGCTTTTATTAATCTGTTGCCCTGTTGTCCCCTCATATTGTTCAAGAAAAGAGAATAAATTCAAGACCGACCGGCGAGTGGCTCGCGTAAACACTATGAGATCATCCGCAAAACAGAGATGACTCACAGGTGAAGCATTATGTGAAAGTGCAAAGGCAGCCAGCTTGTAAGTCTGCAACAAGTCATTTAGACCACGGCTTAATGCCTCAGCCACTAGGATAAACAAATATGGAGATAAAGGATCTCCCTGCTTTAAACCCCGCGATGCCTGAAAAAATCCAGCAGAAACACCATTAATCAGAACTAAAAACCAGCTAGCCCATAAATTTCCCATCACTAAATCCACAAAACGCCAATGAAAGCCGAACTTCAATAGGAGTTGCTTCAAGAAGCCCCAGGACACCCGATCAAAAGCTTTTAACATATCAAACTTGAAGACAAGATTATGACCCCGGGCTTTTCTATCCAGCTGTAGGACCATCTCCTGAGCCATGAGGACATTATCACTGATATCCCTTCCCGGCACAAAGGCCGACTGAGGATCCAAAATCAGAGCAGGTAAGAAAACCTTTAACCTGTCACACAAAATACGAGTCATTATTTTGTTGAGGAAAGTACATAAACTGATAGGACGGTAGTCTGAGAAAGACTAGGGATTTGGTTTCTTTGGGATAAGAACAATCAGAGTACTGGCAATACTCCTAGGAACAGGGACCCCAGCAAAAAATTCCAGGACTGCGTAATGTAAATCCTTAGTGATTATATCCCAACATCTTTGGAAAAACTTGCCAGAAAAAACCGTCACTTCTAAGAGCACTGTCTGGATCCATTCAGAAGACCGCCTTATGAACCTCATCCAATTCCACCGGTCGTAGCAATTGGGCATTCTGATCAGGCGAAACTAATGTGGGAATATAGGAAAGAAACTAAACCATATCATCGTGTCTATCAGTCCCCTCATCAGTTAGCAGGTTTTGGAAAAATCAACTGCATGAGATTGGATTGCAGTCATATCATCGAGCCACACATCATTCGCATCCTGAACTTTAGAAATGGACAAGCGAGCACGCTTAGCGATCACAGTTGAATAAAAGAAGTTTGTGTTTTTATCCCCTCTTACAACCATTTCATTCGCCTTTCTGCTTCTAAAAATCCTCCTCCTCAGACAAAGCTCGTAACCAAATGGCCTGAGCCTGATTAAGTGCTATTAAATCTGACGGTAAATGAGACATATCAAATTGATGCTCCATAAGCTATAAGTGCGACTAGGATTTCCGGACATTTCCAAATACATCGCCAAAAACCTCCCTGTTCTAAACCCGCAAAGCCGCCTTCAATCTTTTTAGTTTAGATGCAAAAAGGAACATCCCATAACCCTCAAGGGGCTCCTCCCAGTTAGCCTGGACTCAATCTTTTTAGTTTAGATGCAAAAAGGAACATCCCATAACCCTCAAGGGGTTCCTCCCAGTTAGCCTGGACCATGTCTAAGAAATCATCACACCGTAACCACATATGTTGAAAATGGAAACTCCTTGATGTTGGCATTGTTGAGACAATCCGTAGTAGCAAAGGGTTATGATCTGAGGTGAGTCTCCCAAGGAGCTCAACTGAACAATTTTGGAATAAATTAAGCTAGGCAGGTGTAAAAGGATTCGATCCAAACACTTCCATACTCTGCCTCGGCTTCTGACCCCAGTCCAGGTATAAGTGCCTCCAATTGTGGGTAGATCACATAGCCTACTCTGACCAAGAAATGCCACAAAATCATCCATCGCCCGTAGATCAGGAGGAACTGGCCCTGAGTGTTCATCTAGTGACGGAATCACATTAAAATCACCACCTACTGCCCAAGGTTTGGAGTCATAGGCCAGTTGCAATTGCATAAGATCATCCCAGAGGTCAATCCATTCCGTGCGCGTGCTTTTAGCATAGATACATGTGAAAAAGAACAAAGAGGGTATCGAAGCATGCTGTATTTCTAAATGTAAAAGCTGTGTTGTCTGGTGTATTACTTGAGCAGAAACACCATGACGAAAAAAACACCAAATCTTATTTGTAGATGACACCAAGGACTCATCAAAACGCAAGTCAGCCCTTAAATCATCAGCCTTAGACGAATCAATAAAAGGTTCCAATAAAATTAAAAAGGATAAAGAGTAACCTTGACATAGTTTCTTTAGGCGACGAACAGTCGCTTTATTACCAACTCCTCGAGCATTCCATATGAGGGATCCTACCATTAAGATGGTGCATGAGAGGAAGAAGATCTTGTGACCATTGGGTGAGGCGGAGCCTGCTTCATGTGCTCAAAAAAATTCTTCCGCGGACGTCCACGCTTCCGAGGCAAATCAGATGGTAACAAGGCTGCAAGCAAGGCTGAATCCCCAACGGATGCATTGCAATGCCACGAGAAGTCGCAATTTGTTGCAATTTCAATCCAAAAGAGCGCAAATCTTGTAATACATCCTCCAAGGGGGGCTCTGGAGGATCAACTGGAGGAGGTTGCGGGGCCAAAGGGAGCCGGCGTGAGTGCAGAATACCTGCCGTCATACTGACCACATTTGTTGTTCTTGGAGGCCGAATTGAGGTCCCATGATTTGCATGGGCAATATTAACTTGGGGAAACTCAACATGTATCTCCTCTATATTCTCATCGTCATCAGATTTCGTCAAATGGACGGATGTCCCAGGTTGTTTCGGAGTAACTGCGGTCACAATAGGTTCAAGGACCTGCACAGAGGCAGCATCCGGCATAGGCATTTGCACTTGTTGAACGACCTGATTAGGGAACACATTCGGGGAAGTAGATACATGGGAGACATTCACAATAGGGTCTAGGATAGCATCTGGAACAGGCATTTGTTGAGGGAGCGAGTTTGATATCACATTCGGGGAGCCAGATATAGCAAGGGATCCAGAATCGGTTGAAGCACTAACATGAGAATCTATTGCAATGGGGACTGTGGGGGCAAACGATGATGCAACAACAGTTGTACCATCCATAGGAGGAACAGATACAGAAGGAGTCTGATCGGATGTCAAAGACATTGGGGTAACCAAGGGCTCTTGAGCTGTACCGGATGGGCCTGCACCATTGCGGGAAGGATCAATTGCCATATATTTTTGCTTAACCTTCTGCTGTCGACGCCCTCGAGGAGCGGGGGGAGGCTGATTGTCTACAAGCTTCAACTCAGGGTTATGAACAGTACACATCAACTCAGAATGGCCAACATGCCAACAATGGGTACAATAATCTGGTGCATCTCCATATTCAATTTTCTGCCAGAAATCCCAGCGTTGCTCTACACCTATCCAGATTGTATCCAGTCGGGGCTTGAGAAGATCAACTTCAACTTTAACACGGGCCATACTTGGCCTCTTCAGCGTTCACGTGGAGGCATCAAGTCGTAAGGGAGTACCAATTAGCGACGCTATTGTCACCAATGTTCGCTGATCGAAAAAATGTATTAGGAGCCGAGGGAAGGAAGTCCATACAGGGGCAAAGGGTGCCTCTCGGTCCACATGAAAGTCCTCTGTCCATTTGAGAATGCGCATTGGCATGCCTTTGATGTACTAGACCGGCC
>JANSVB020000153.1:1436991-1447333 GCA_025504935.2 Erythroxylum haughtii | reverse complement strand
TAAACCTCTATTTATAAAGGAGGAAGAAGATTTAGTTATTGATCACTTCATTAAGGAAACCTTTAAAATGACATAACAAGTACCAATATAAGGCAGGATATGATGTGGGCATATCTCCAGTGTGGCTTACCACCACTGTGACTTGGCACCTAACACTCATGCATAATATTTAGTTTACTTTACTTAGTTATAATTTTTGGACTATATAATGTACTATATAACTTTAATGTTGTTTAACATGCTTGAATTTAAGGATGTTGGGAATTTTAATGCAATATTAATGCTATCTTTAGTTTCATATTCATGTTCCTCCATATGTTTGAGTTTTTGTTTGTATATGTAAAGTAGATTAAATTATACTTGAAGTTCCATTTTAAATGCCTAGTATTTTGATAGATGTATATTATAGTATATTTTTAGGTGTTTAAGTATGTTTTAATTGTTTTCTTAGATGATAATCATATGTTTAGGACTTAAAATTGTGTTCTTGTTAGTTTTTTAATTTTGTGATTATTTTAGACCCAAAATTTGATATTAATTTTATGTTTCAAGCAGTGTTTGATTTAGTGAGTGAAAATAAGAAAATTGAAGAAAAGAGAAAGAAATTGGTTAGCTTTCAATGAAATTGGTTGGCATCATTAATACCCTTTCAAGGGAGTGATTGACTAAGAATAAATGAGGTAGGCTAAGAAATTGCGAAAAAAATTGTGCTAAATAAAATTCATATTCTGCTAGCCCTTTTTAAGAAAATTGGGTTAAGAATAAAGTTGGTAGCCAATTCAAAGTTGCAATATAATTGAGTAATCAGGGGAATTAAAGAAAAAATGATTGTTTTCGCATCAAAAGGCTAGAATGACAATCCAATCAAGCTAAATAAAAAAAAACATAATATAGTTGAATATCATGAGGAAATTCATGACAAGTTGTTTAACCTTCACATTAAAAGACTAGGTGATTGTTAAAGAAAATATAAAAATGGAACTTGTAATATTATTAAATCTACTGATCTTTTAAAAATAGCAAGAATTTTTATGAAGGGTTACTTAGTGATATTTTACCTTTTAATTAATTAGTAATAATAAGTGCATGTTTACAAATGTCATCGGTGTTTAACACAGTGTTAATATTTTGATTGATATTTATAATCAAATCAAAGCACTTAGAACATAAAGGAATAATTTAATATGTTAGCAATTTTTAAGTGGTTGATGTTTCAGGTTAAGTTAATTCCACGAGATATAATGTCATTGTACTATTATTGCATTGTTTCATGATTGTGTGTTTTTGTGTTTTTTTGTTTCATGGTTTTAATCTTGCTTAAGTACAAGTAAAGATTTAAGTGTGGAATGTTGATAGGTATATATTATAGTATGTTTTCTAAGTGTTTGAATTTTAAGTGTTTTCTTACATGATAATCATGTGTTTAAGACTTAACTTGTGTTCTTATTAGTGTTTTTATGTATGTTAATTGTTTGATTGTTTTGAAGCAAGGGTTTGATCTTAATTTTTTTTGTTTCAAGGGGTGTTTGATATGTTTGTTGGTGAGTGAAAACAGAAAAATTGAAGAAAGAGGAAGAATTTTAAAAATGAAGATGTCATAATTGTGACAAAAAGCATGATGAGGTAGAAGTTATGGTCATGACTTTAGTTAAGATCGTGATAGGATGCTTACTAGCACATGAAATTTTTGTATCCTCGACATTTTTAGGGTTACTTTGGGAAGTAGATTAAGTAGGGAAATCTTAGAAAAAGCTCTAAAAGACTCAATAAGTATTTAAGGATTTTAAAAAAAATGAGGCTTCATACTAGAATTAAAGAGATCAAAGAGGAGATGTCAAGAGCAACTCTGCATTTTCTAGATTTCTAGATCAAGACACCAAACTGTTTTTCTTTCTTTTCTCTTCATATATTTCATTATCCTAGATGCTGATTTGGATTATTAGGATGTTGAATAGTATTATGGGTTTCTAAATCCATATTAGGGATTGCTTTAATTTGTTTTGCTAAACTTTATTCTTATTGAATTCAATAGATAATTCAATGGTTTGTGATGTTTGTTATGCTTATACTTGGTAATAAATCGAGATACTAAATCAAGTTATACGTGTTAAGGTTCACAATGAGAGTTGGTAGCTTAATTTACCTAAAAATATCAAAATAATAAACAATTGAAGAGCGATCTTAATTATGAATTAACTATCTTTGGGATTGATTCAAATCCAATTGAGTAGTTATGAGTAGTTTAATGAATTTAGAGGTTGCAATTATATTATTATCTACTTTAATTGGGATTACTTGATTAAATTTTAAGAGAGGTTAGTCAAAACCTTAAGATATCTAGGATCAAGCTTAATTGAATCAACAAGATAAAGGAAAGACAAAACAATGATATAATAATTTATAAGTTTCCATCATAGATTTACCTTATTCTTATTGCTAATTTAATTATCCACTTATTCAGTTGTTTAGTTTTACCACTTGTTTTAATTTTAGTTAATTTATTTTAATTCAATTCATTCAATCTTTGTTACCTTAGATAAAGGGCATTCAATTTGTTAGGTGACTCATTAATCCTCATAGGAATAATACCTTTTATACTACGAGATGCAATCTATATACTTACAACACAAATTTTTATATAAAGCTGTTCACATCTTTCAGGGAGTTCTTGCATTATTTTTAGCTTTGTTATTTATGAATAATATTACGAACATTATTTTTCTAAGTGTAGCGATAGGAATTGAAAATGTTTTCAAGATTTCTCAAAATTTTCTATTTTCACCTTTTTTATTTGTTTTTAGGATCTCGTCAATTACTTTAGATTTTTTTTGATAGCAAAAGTTCATGCATAATTCATTGTTAATATTTTTTATTAAAAATTAAGTGCATAATATGATTAAGTGGCTAGACAACATAAACTTGACATTGTGAATGCTAAGAAACTAAATTCATAAGGTATACTTTTATTTGACTTTAGTTATTTGCTAATAAATTAAGCCAGCACGCATATTTTTTCTTTCGAATATGGATATCTTCCTTGAATTTGGACTTTTAGAACTTTCATTCATCTCTTTGTGCTTACATGTTATATATATACAAGCATTAAAATGATAAAGGCTTTTAGAATTTATGTTTGAGCCGAATTACCAACCCTTTGTATATTGAACCACTAGTGAGCTCTCTAAGCTTTACGTATAATTCTAGACTTCTTTCTCAAATAATCTTGAGCCTAGAAAGAAAATAAGTAATTGTAACCTAATTCATTATTACTATAATTATTGCTTCTGAATTTGATGTTGCTAATATAGTGAGTAGAAATAAGTATTGGGGAGATGGTACTATGTATGAGATGGCAATGTGAAAAAGGAGATTCATGGTAATAAAAAATTAAAAAAGTAAAAAAAATATTTCTTAAAAAATTGATTGGAATAGCTTTTTGTACTTAAAAAGAATGAAAGACAAGAAAATTTTTGCAAGATATAAGGAGTTAATGGAGTAATTTTACGGATCATTTTCTTGATTTACTTGCTATAAACATTTTTATTTTCCCATATTCCTTTCATTTATTAAACTAGTTATCCATTTGTCCCTATTACAAACAAATTCAAAGACCCTTTAATTTTTTCTTGTATGTATCTATTGAAGTACTGAAGATTAGATAATTTTAGAACACATGGCTAGTTCAATTTCACAAGATGTTATATGTCACCTAAAAATTCAAACACTTATGAAATTATTAATGGTAACAACTTTAAGGACAATATTATTGATCGATGTATATATATAAAGGTTATATAGAGCAAGTACCAATTTCTAGTTTTATATATTTATGATATCTTACTCACTATTATTGAAACTAATCTATCGATTAAAAAAATTATGGCTTCATTTTGTTATAAAGGATTGGTGAAATATCATATGTTTTAGGCATACAAATTCTTCATGACAAGTTCAATGGTGTACTTAAATTATCTCAAAGTACCAATACTAATGTATCTTGAAGAGGTTTAATGTGAATTTTTTTCCTTTTATAAAGACTTTTAATTTTTAAAGGGTGACAAGTTCTCTAAGGCACAATATTGAAGTTTTAAATGAAAAACTTTCCTAATTACAAGTATACAGATCATAACTTATAATATAAAAAGTATCATCCCACAAGGATTATAGTAATCATCTAACAATTCGTGTAAACTTTTTTTAAGTTAAACAATGATATGAATAACTAAGAGCCAAACTACAGAAAAAGGACTTAATAATTAAGCAATAAACTAGGCAGTAGTGAATTAATTTATTAATTAGTGATGAAAAATATGAATTACTTCTATCTTTATTTTTTTTACTTTACCTTCTTGATTTGATAATAATTGATCCTGTTTATCATATAATTATGATTACCATTCTTGAGATTTGATCAAGTATTCTCAATTAAAATTGATAGAAATTGAATTGTGATGTCTTAGTATATGAAAACTCTTCCTAACTACTTAATTGAATTTGAAGCAATCTTATGGATAAGTAATAAACAATTAAGATATCTCTTAAATTGCCTATTAATTTGATGTTTATAAGTCTATTAAGGTGCCAACACTCACTGTGTAACACCTCACAACAAGAAAAGATTTGAGAATTCAATCTAGATGTCTTCTTTTCTTTTCCTTGAGCTAGAAAATCTGCAACCTTGTTCTTGAGAATTTTGCTCTTGTAGTCTCCTCTTGCTATGTTTTTCAAGTAGCCCTTTTTTTTTCTCTTCCTTTTTATACTCTTAAGCCTTTTATGGTTTTATCTAGGGTTTCTCAACTTATTTTGGTTCCAAAAATAGCCCCAAATCATCAAAAACACAAAAGTAATGTTGATGGAGGTCCATCAAATGCAGCTTTGGAAGACATTTCTAACATGGGTCTTGGTCCAACAAGTTCAAATGATAGTGATGATAGTGATTTGGTTAGAGAAGAGGAGCGTGAGGAAGAGCCAAATTGAAGCCTAAAGTTATAGGTTTTGCTCAAGCCCTTTGGGACTTACAAATGCATGATTTTTGAAGTCCATTCTCCTCATGTTATTTCAGTAGAAAAATCCAGCTTATGTTGCACTCTTTGATGATATTTGAAGCCCAAGATCTCAGCTCAAGTATGACTCAATTTCAGTTGAAGATATTTGGTGAATAAATGCCTTTATCTTGTTTTATTTATCCCTTATGAGACTTAAAGTTCCAGCTCAATTTTATGAGATTTAAAGTTCCAGCTCAATTTTAATTACTTAGTTTCCTTAATTATGTCATTTTATTGTTGTTTAATGGCTGAAGAGAAACCAACATGTGGTTCTCCTTCATGACCCTTCATTTTCTTTTACTTCCTTTTATATTGCATTGTGAAAACTCTCATGGTAGTCAGATTTTCAACTTCAAAATTGTGAGAGAGATTTGCTTTTGCAAGTTATCATCTTTATTTGGGTTTTGTTAGTTTCCAAAAACTATCAATTGGGTTTTGTGTGTAGTCCAAAAACACTCAATTATCTTTCCTTATTCACCTGATCATTCCCTTTCATTCATCTAAAGTTTCATTTTAGTCAAATTCTTCACATCAACCCCTTTTGTATCATTTCCTGAAATCTGCCCAGATTCCTAATCCAAAATGTTCAAAACAAGAAAATTCATATCTTTTTCCTTGCTCATCATTTCGACAAAATTACTTCTTCAATATTGTAGTTTTACTTCTTGAACTTCAATTTAGCCTCAAGAACCACCTGAAAATGCGCAGCTGTTTGCCCAAAAACACACTTTGAAATCATCTAACTATTGAGCTCGTAGCTTTAGCACTTTCCTAATCTAGAACCTATCAATCAAGAAAATTCATAACTTTTTTTCTAGACATTAGATTGTCACGATTTCTTCACCAAATTATAGCCCACATCCTATTCTAAAATTTTGCTTGAAGAATTACCTCCAAATTCCAAGCCATTTTCCCTAAATTTGCCTTACATTCTGCCTATTTGATTGTTCTCGGAAAAGTCCAATTTTTACAAAACTTCAACCATCATTCCCAAACACCATAACCATCATTTCCAACCACCTTAGACCACCACACGCCATCAGTTGCTATCAGAGACAATCTAAATCTTGGTCTTTTTATTTCCCCAGCCCCCTTCCATGTCCAATGATTCAAACACCCCAAAACATCATTCAACTATGTCTAGCGGAAATCCACAAGACTTGGCAGCTGCAGTTGAGAGGATGAGACTAGAGATGGAGACCCTCGAAGCCAAAAACGAGGCCTTGGAGACTCTAGTACAACACTCCCCTTTGATGACTCACATTCCTATTGAAGACGATTTAATTGATGAAGAATTTGGCATGGTCGGCCAACCAATAGTAGTAGGCGTGGAGGAGCTATTCGAGAAAGAGGAAGAGAGCCTTTTCATGGTGTAGGAAGAGCAACACCTAGGAATTTACCACCCCTAATCTTTGGTGAAAGGCAAGCAGAGTTTTTCAATTTCAAAGTTGAATTACCGAAATTCTATGGTAAGATTGATGCCGATGCTTACGTTAAGTGGGTATATGCTATTGAGAAGGCCTTTGAATTGAGAGGTGAGTTAGGATAAGAAATTGAAGCTTGTTGCTATGAGGCTAAACGGGTATGCTGCCCTTTGGTGGGAGAATTTACAAAAGAAGAGAGTTAGAGAAGGTAGGCCACGAATTAATTAATGGCACTGAATTAATGAGGAGATGGATGTTGTGTTTTTGCCTCCACACTATAGGCAAAAATTGATTGATCAAATGTTAAGTCTAAAGCAAGATAACAAAACCGTGGAGCAATACACCATGGAGTTTGAGGAATTCTTGATGAAGTGTGAAGTAGAGGCGACGGAGGAGATGATTATGGGACGATTTCTAAAGGGCTTGAAACAAGAAATCCAAGACATGGTAAATTTCTACTCTTATGATTATTTCTTTGAGTTGAAAAGATTTGCTTTGAAAAGTGAAATTTACCTTAAAAACAACCGTCCAAACAAGTCCATGTGATGCGGAACCCCAAGACCCTTAATCGACCCTTAGAACTCGTTACCAATCAAATCAGAATTAGTTTCTCAACACTACAACCAGATTAGGATTTGTTCTTACTCCCAAGAACGCTTATGAAAAGAAGAACCCAAGTTAATTTTCAGAAAAATCCCCTTGAACCCCAATCAGTTAAGCACTCAAGAACACAAGAAATAGGAATTAAAATTGATAACAAAAGACAAACTCAATTGCAATCAATAAGAAAACCTTGCACATAAACATAAAAGAAAGCAAACTCTCTCTTCATTCAGATCTACAATTTTTGAAATTACAACATGTTCTACATTAGAACCGAAAATAGCCTTGTTATAGGCATTACAATGTAAGATAAAACATTAAAAACTGAAATAAATGTCAAGGTAGTAAAGAACATCGCTAATGTGGAGAATGTGGTGGAGAAGGTGGGTGAGATGAAAAGACAATCTTCAATGTTGAGAGAGAGGTGGCTGCTAGAGAGAAAAAGTTGGAGAGTGAATATGACAGCCACAAAACCCTAAAACATGCTTAATTAAACCTAAACCTAATGGGTTTCGAAATGAGCTTAAGTAAAAATAACAATGGGTCCATGTATTCTAACTTAAAACGCTAAATTGAGCCCACGAACTAAGTTTGAAATAGAAGTGACTAAAAACCAACTTGGCCCCCTTGAAGTGTAGCCCATTTCACTTATTCTAACCCCAAAGGAGACAAATAAAAACAGCCCATAACAAACAAACCCAAATTTGATCGAAAGCAAGGTCAAAAACACAAACAACCCAAAAACTAGTCTGTTAGCCCAATTATGCAGACATACTTAGGCTCCAAAACATTTCCATATATGGACTTCCCATATTTGGGTAGCCCAGTTTCAACATGTTTTTGCACATAAATTTGGAGTTGTTCCTTCACACGCTTTGTTTGGGACCTTGTGACCGGACCGATAAAACTTTATTATTTCTTTGATTGAAAAGATTGGCTTTGAAAAGTGAAATTTACCTTAAAAACAACCGTCCAAACAAGTCCATGTGATGCAGAACCCCAAGACCCTTAATCGACCTTTAGAACTCGTTACCAATCAATTCAGAATTAGTTTCTCAACGTTGAAATCAGATTAGGATTTGTTCTTACATCCAAGAACACTTATGAAAAGAACCCAAGTTAATTTTCAGAAAAAAATCACCTTGAACCCCAATCAGTTAAGCACTCAAGAACACAAGAAATAGGAATTAAAATTGATGACAGAACACAAACTCAATTGCAATCAATAAGAAAACCTGGCACATAAACATAAAAGAAAGCAAACTCTCTCTTCATTCAAATCTACAATTTTTGAAATTACAACATGTTCTGCATTACAACCAAAAATAGCCTTGTTATAGGCATTAGAATGTAAGATAAAACATTAAAAACTGAAACAAATGTCAAGGTAGTAAAGAACATGGCTGATGTGGAGAACGTGGGGGAGAAGGTGGGTGAGATGAAAAGACAATCTTCAATATTGAAAGAGAGGTGGCTGCTAGAGAGAATAAGATGAAGAGGTGAATATGACAGCCACAAAACCCTAAAACATGCTTAATTAAACCTAAACCTAATGGGTTTCGAAATGGGCTTAAGTAAAAATAACAAGGGGTCCATGTATTCTAACTTAAAAAGCTAAATTGGGCCCATGAACTAAGTCTGAAATAGAAGTGACTAAAAACCAACTTGGCCCCCTTGAAATGTGGCCCATTTCACTTATTCTAACCCCAAAGGAGACAAATAAAACCAGCCCATAACAAACAAACCCAAATTTGATCCAAAGCAAGCTCAAAAACACAAACAACCCATATTTTGAGTTGTTTAACATGTTTTTGCACATAAATTTGGAGTTGTTCCTTCAGATGCTTTGCTTGGGACCTTGTGACCGGACCAACAAAACTTTCCATATTGAAAAAACCTTCCATGCTGGCACTTGAATTATCAAGTTTTTCTTGAACAGCCTCAATGTGATTTCCCTTGGCATCTCCTTGAGCTTTAGCTCCATTTTCCAAATTTAGTGAAGTTTCCTTATTTAGAACCTGAAAACTTTCCATATTTGGAATCAGCTCTAAAACATCAAGAGTGCTTCTTGTAGCATCTGGAATGCCATTTGTATCACCATACCTAGATATTCCTTAGCCTCATCAAATTACACTCCACTGGCCAAAACAAGCCAACATAATGCCTCAAGTTCTACCCCATCTAAACATGCCTACACTCCACCACCTAAATCCACTTCAAATACTCAAAACACTCATACGCACCAAGAAACACCTAATTTGCCCCACCTAACAAAAGTATATCCAGAAACCACCTAAAATGCTTCAAATGTCAAGGATATGCCCTTTTTCAAATTGAGCGTCCTACTAGAAAAGTTATGCCCATTCAAGAGATTGAGGAAATTGAGAATGAGTTGTATCATGTTGATTTTGTTGAAGATGAGTCATGCCCAGATTTGGATGATGAAGAAAATGCTCTTGTTTGTGATACAAATATGTTAGATGGTGAAATGCTTGTCTTGTTGAGGGTCTTGAATTGTGAAAAAAGTAAACAAGATTGGAGGAGGAAATCTTTGTTTCTTTCTAGGTGTCTGACAAAAAATAAGTTGTCTGAAGTTGTGATAGATAGTGGAGCATGTGACAATGTTGTTGCTAGTGAAATGATTGATAAATTGGGTCTTGAAACTGAGCCTCTGGACACTCCATATAAGTTGACTTGGTTAGATTCAAAGCATGAGATTAAGGTGACAAAGAAGTGTCTTGTTCCATTTGCTAGTGGGCAATATGAAGATAAAGTTTCTTGCCATGTTATTCCTATGATGGCTTGCCATTTACTTCTTAGGAGGCCTTGGTTGTTTGATAAAGATGTTCATCATCAAGGAAGAGCAAATACTTACACATTGTTCCATGTTGGTAAGAAGGTTTTGCTCAAACCTTTGCTGCCTAAAAAGAGGAGGAAGAAAGGAGAAGTTGGAGCCATTGGATTGCTTTCCAATAAGGAGAAAAGTTCTATCATAGAGGAACTAATACAAGAAGCCATGGCAATGGAGATCAAGGTGCAACACGCCAAGATAAGCTTACTTTGCCAAGTGTACCTATTACAAGACAACGTGCAGCAAGGCTTAAGCAAGCACTTCAAGAGTTTGTTCAAAGTCACGTTACATCTCACCTTGATGACAAGACTGAACCATCCATGGAGAATTCAAGTGGAGTATTCAAGCTTGTGATTCTTCTAGAGAGGGCATGTGGAGGGGCTAATACTTAGCCAAATTTCAAGACAAGTTCAATTATT
>JANSVB020000153.1:1323864-1335473 GCA_025504935.2 Erythroxylum haughtii | reverse complement strand
TTGCATGAGGACGATTTCCTGAGAGGAAATCAAGATTGTTTGCATGAGATTGAGTAAATTGAAAATGATGAAAAAGAGAAAAATATTTATACTGTTTGGATTGGTTAGAACAAGATAGTCTTATAGGTTCCCAACGCAACGTTTTCATCAAAGTACACGTTTTCGGATGTCGGAAAATTGTTTCGTTTCGATTGAGCCATTCGATTTTGATCCGATTTGATTCCATGAATTTCGCTTTGATTTGTTTCCATCTCTTTATTCAAGTACAAGTCCACTCACGTTTTAGTTCATGTTTTCGATTTATGACTCTGAGTTGGGCTCCGGTTTCAAATATCGGGTCCCAACGTCTGTGGTATCAAAGCAAGGTGAGCTTTTCAAGGAATCACGCTTGAGATGTGATTATGATCTTATGTTCGATGATGTTTTGCAAGGCTAGGTTGGGTTCCGGAAACGGGATCCAACACTTGTACCCTTGATGTTGGTACATAAAAGTCGAGTCCCTGTATTGACACCTTTCTACGGGACTTACGAGTTATTCCACACCTAAGTCTGAACACCGACGAGGTCATCACCTAAGGTCATGGCGCTCTTTTCGACTATAGTCTAGACTCACCATAGATGAAAGTCAAGCCAACATTGAGAATCCGTGGCTGTGCACATTATTTTGGCCGATTAATGATGACACACATTATGCTTTTGTGTGCTGGAACTAGAACTTATGTTCACCGGGTGAGTGATTAGTAGGCTAGGCCTATCTAGTTCCTAACTAGTATACGTTGAGTCACAAGCTAGGACTATGTGTTTCTATATGATATATGTTCACTTCATAGGTTATCTACACTGTCTTGGGGTGTGACGAGTTCTAATTGTGATATATGTTTTTCCTACTCATTGAGTATATAGTATACTCAACCCTTCCAGTTTCCAACCATACAGGTTAATTTAGTGAGCTTGAAGCTTTGAGTAGATGTGTAGTGTTTTGACAATTTGGGATATTACCACACGTGGGTAGTTTGTATTTTGAAATTTAGTTGCATATTGGCTCATGAACTATTTTACTGTTTTTATTAGATTGTTTATGTTGATATGCTTTATGATTATATAAATTTAACTCTTGAGTGTTTTGTTATTATAAAAGACTTTATGTTTGAACTTTTGATACTAATGTTGAGATTGTCTTGAGTGGACTTTAAAGTCTTAAAGTTGTGGTTAGATGTGAATATGAAAGTTTGAAATTGTTTGCAAGTTTTGAAAATTTTAAATATAGCCGTTGTGTTGCCCAAATTTTTCAAAAAAAAGGAGCGATGTTTTGTTAGCCTTGCATTGTCAGAGTAAGGATACCGTGAGTGTCCTTAACTCGGTTATGCGACAGTTGTCATAAGACTGATATGATATCTGGTTGTGACACCATTATCATAGGATATGTATGTGAATTCCCTCTGGAAGTTCAAGTATATACTTTATGGTAGTGAGATGTTACAATTTTGGTATCAGAGTATGATTTGGCATCCATAATGACATATAAGAGTACTGAGACATGATAAACAGTGAGAGACTCAGTTACCGATCACAACTATTTTTGTTATAAGTCACCTACCATAGGAGATCAAGTTGGAGAGTCAGCTGACATGGTTTGTATCAGATAGGAAGCCTAGATTTACCTCGAGATTTTACGGTAGCTTACAGACAACTTTGAGTACAAAACTGAATTTTATTACTGCATTTCATCCTTAAATAGGTGTTCAGAGTGAGAGGATGATTAAGAATGTTGAGGATATGCTCAGTGCTTGTGTTCTAGAGTTTCAAGGAGCATGGGATTAGTATGTGGCTTTGATTGAATTTACCTATAATAATCAATATCACAAAAGGCATTATATGGTAGAAAGTGTTGTTCACCTTTATATTGGGATGAAGAGGGTCTAAGAATTATTAAAGGCCCATAATTAATTCAAGATAATGTTGACAAGGTGAAATTGATCCGTAGTATAATCAAAGCAACACAAGATAGATAGAATAGTTATGTGGATCAACACAAAAGAGACATGGAGTATGAGGTAGGAGATAGAGTATTTTTTAGAGTATCATCTTGGCAAGGTTTGCTAAGGTTTGGTAAAAGATCAACTAGAAGTTGCCCACATGCTTTAGCTGAAATCCAACCAAATTTTGTGCTGCTTCTACTTGCGGACGCCATTCAGACATTGCCTAACCATATAGGAAATAGCAAAAATTGGAGCATGCTATGAGTCAACCTAGATGATATCACTAGGATTGATTTATTTATGTTTCTATTTAATTCCTATATATTGAACTGATAATTAATTGATTGTGATTTACTTATAAATTCCAGACTTTAATGATCCAAGGAGTTTGATGTTTAGGAATGTATTGGAAGTGTTCTATTTGCATCTGAATTCTGAATGATATCTGTATACTTAACAAAAGTTGAGTGCCGGACTTAGGTCTGATGAATATGAGATTCTGTCTGTGCATCATAAGTGAATGTTATACATGGCATATTCTGTTATTGGATGCATTTCATAAAATGCATATTCAGATAAAGGCGTTGTGATCAGAGTAGCCAGTTCATAAGAGATTTAAGCTCATAAATCTATATGTAAAGCTTTGCTCTATGATTTTGGTATCTGATTGAGCCCAATGGGCTAATATCTGTATCTGTATCTAAAAGACACTCGGTCATAACAAATATTAACGAATCCGAAGTCTCATATGCATCTGCATTTGTATACTTATGATTATGAAATATATTATGATGAAATCTTTCTGAAATTGCGATGATTAAGTGATATACCATGATAATGTGATTGATTGGGTTATTCATGTTCTAAAGAATGTTTGTGAAATTGGTTGATTGTGTGATTTTTGTCTATTTGAATTGAGTGAGGTCATCAATGATGGATCACTCATTGAGTTTGCAAAACTCATCAAAAATTACAACGTGACTTTTCAAGTACGAGACATGAGACCTAGTTCCTAAGATAGCCTAGAGGAACATTTTGGATTAAGTTTAGAGATCTGTCAGTTGACATCAGAGGAGTTATAGTTTGTAGTTTGTAGTTTCTTTTCATATAGAACTTTTGTATAAGGATTGTAAATATTTGTTTCAATGAATACAATTTAAAATTTTGTTAATAAATGAAATAATAAAACGCTATTATTGTATATTCTTTACGATGGCATTTAAGAGATTATGCTTGCTCAACATACCATTATCATAGGATACGTACTTGAATATCCTCTAGATTTTTGGGTCTATACTTTTTAGTAGTGAGATGTTACATGAAGACTTATTTAATTATTGATTATCGTGTGTTTAATATTCATTTAATATAATTGTTGCATAATCAAGTATAATTTACACAATAATGTTTCTATTTGTAGATAAAGTGGTGAGAACTACTGACGATCTTGATTGTAACAATTACCTATCCCTTTTCTTTACCATGGATTTGTTATCTTTCATCTCTGATTTAGATTTACTTATTTTTGTATGATTGCTTTGATTTTTTTACAATTGAAGATATAACTATTTAATTGTATGTTTTTATATAGGTCCTAATATATTATCTTTGCCTATTTACTCAACTTAAGTCTTTACTCTCTAGCTATAATTGATAATATCTTTTTGATTTTTTTTGTAGATTTTATCATTAAACAACTTGGATAATATTAGCACTATGATGCTTTTTTATTTTGACAATAAAATAATTTCCATAATTTTGCTGTGATAATTATTGCATAAGTTGACTCATAAATTTGTAATATTAGCATTATGAAAATCTTTTGTTTTGATAATAAAATGAGTTTCATAATGTTTTACTGTGGTATTTATTTCATAAGAAGCCTCATAAAATGAAGCAAACAACATCCTATTTTAGACTTATTATGTTCTAGATTTAAATTTTAGTTCTTATCAATGAAATTCATGTTTGTAATAAGTTATTTGTAAGTGAATGTAGTTGGTGTAATTTATTTTAGAAAAAAATAATAGGATGCATATATGACATGTAATAGCGGTTGAGTACATTAAATTATTCCTACCCCATCTGCTAAGACAATTCATTTAACTAGAACACTAAAGCTTATGTAGGGCCACACAATTTACTTTTTAGGGCTACAAAAAAGGACATGTGTCATTTCTTCAATTTGCATTTAGCACTCTGTTAATCTCCTTGCTATAAACTCTTCCTACCCGATGCTCCTAATTACATACATCATCTACTCAATTTCGATTTGTTGCAGGAATTATCTAGGTTCAGAATAGAAAGCAGTTGTTGCTAGGACAACTGCAGGGACCAACCTACCATATTGCTAAGTAGTTCAGAATAGAAAGCAGCTGTTGCTAGGACAACTGCAGGGACCATGCTACCATATTGCTAAGTAGTTCAGAATAGAAAGCAGCTGTTGTTAGGACAACTCCAGGGACCAAGCTACCATATTGCTAAGTAGTTCAAAATAGAAAGCAGCTGTTGCTAGGACAACTCCAGGGACCAAGCTACCATATTGCTAAGTAGTTCAGAATAGAAAGCAGCTGTTGCTAGGACAACTGCAGGGACCAAGCTACCATATTACTAAGTAGTTCAGAATAGAAAGCAGCTGTTGCTAGGACAACTCCAGGGACCAAGCTACCATATTGCTAGGTAGTTATCTAATGGACCCATTAATGCTTCCCTCCCGTAAGTTTCTCCTGTACTTTAATATTGAGTCAGCTCTTGTAACGTCTGTAAATTAATGGAAGTTGTAGTAGGTTTTGCTTTGCATGCATAATGTTTTCCTAGCTCTCCTTTTAGTTATTCTATTTCAATTTTTCATATTCATATGTCAGCTTATTTGACATATTTCATCCGGCTCTTACGATCTTCCCAACCTCATCATTGTAAATGATTTGTTTATATTTTTCAAGATCTTGCAATGCTTGGATTATAGGTTTTTTCTCCTTTAATTGTTCTGAATCAATTACTCCTTAATCAATAATAAGCAGTGCTCTTAGTCTTAGGTTCTCAAATCCCTTGAAGCATCTGTTGGTTGCTTCCTTCCTTTTCCTATGTATACACGTTCCCATGCATATAAGTTACATATTCTAGTCTCCCTTATATCTACCTCTGTTCTCCGCTAGGCAGTTCAAACATCCCTCTACGTTTTTGTAGTATCTATTGATTTAGCATAAATATAGGATTTTCCAACAAAACCCCTAATGAGAATCGAAACTCAGAAAATAGGCGATTAGTGGTTCTTGGGGAATATATATATGCATAGGTAACAGGTATCATTCAAATTTAAGAAGCCATATCAATCTAGAGTTGGAAGTCTCTGTCTAGCAATTAACTCCTGGGAGTAAGATGTTAGTACCTCTCAGGCACTTTAGACATGATTTGTTAGCGAAATGTCCTAAGGGGTTCCCCAATCATATATATATGTCCTTCCGGCTATGATGAGGATTATAGCTGCAGATTATGGGTATAAACTATTATGGAACATTACTATATTAATTCCCATTAGTCTAAACATTAAAGTTAACGTTAACAGGATGGGATGCATGTTAATTTTAAAGTTAGTTGCGGATAAAGTTTAATTGCATCTATGTTTGATCAGGCCATTGTAAGAAGATTTCTGAAAGTAGCCCTTCAAGAAGCAGCGACTAAAAGAGAAAGGAGATATTCAGAATTGAAAAGATTGATCGTGGTGTGAGGAGACCTTTTCATGATGATGTAACAATTATAGTTTTGTTTCTGGAATTGAATCTGAACAACAACAGCTCTTTCTATGGACTCTAGATCCTCTGTCGAAGATAACTCTATTTTACTCTGTCTAAAATCAAAACGGTGTCGTTAAAAATTTAAACGGACGTGTAATTTCTCTGTTCTACTCCTCTTGGACAATCAAGCTGCTGGTCCTCTTTCAAAGCAAACTCATTTAGAGCCTTGTGTTTCTTTGGAGTGATTTTTGCACTTTTGAATTTTTGATGTAACTTCTAATATTCAACTTCAACTATTATGCTTCTTATTATTATTAATTTTTTTGCAAAATATTTATTATATATATATATTATTACTATTAAATTGTTTAATAAAAATAATTATTATTATAATATTCCTTATGATTATTAAATTTATTAATTATTTTAATTTCTATTATTATTATGAAATTTGTTATAATTAGTAATTTTCTTCTTATTATTATTAACTTTATTATTCTGATTAATTTAATTATTCTTTTCATTTTTTATTATTATTATTTGCCGACTTTAGTTTATAGACTTATAATTATAAATCTTATATAATAATAATATTTATTATTAATATTAGTATTATTATATTTATTATTATTATATTTATTATTATCATTATTATTAAATTCCTTATTATTATTATTATGAAATTTATTATTATTATTATTATTATTATTATTATTAAATTCGTCATTATTTTAAATTTATTATTTTTATTATTCAACTTATTAATTTTATTATTCTTGTTATTATGATACATTAATAACAATTTTGTTTATTAAAATATTACAAATGAATATTTTAATCAAGGAATGTGTGAATATTTTAATAAATTCAAAGAAACCAAAAAGGCAAGTATCATCAGTTTCATTGTCTACCATCAAATTGAAATTAGGTTATATTCTCCCTTTCTTCATTTCTCACCGCCTTTCTCTCTTCTGGCCCTGCGAGTTTGGTCGATTTCTTACTATCTAAGATTGAGAGTTACAACACTAGAGTTGGGTTGACACCGAGTGAATTTTGTAGCATTTATCGTCACAATGACCCCTCGAAGAGCTCGACAATCAGAGGAAACCATCATAGCTGAGGTGAGAGGGGACAATGTTGTAGACATTACAGTTGTTTATGATGCCCATTTTCCCATTTTCTCAGAGGAAGAAGGTTTGAGGTACAATGTTCTATGGACTAAAATTATTGAAGTACCAACATATTTTAATTTTGATGTGCTAGAACAAATAGGGCTGAAAGATAAATTGTTGAAATTATGTGAAAAAGGTAAATGGGAACAATTTGTGAGTAGTAGTTACCCTATTTACCGTGAACTCACACTAGAGTTTTTCACTTCTTTGAGATTTGAGTCAACCAAACCTAGAAATTCTGGTTTAGATTACGAGAACAGGCTTATGTTTTGGATGAGAATTTGTTACGCCAATTATTTGGTTTTGCACCAAAACAAGTAGGAGATGGCCATCAATCATTCTCCTGTAGTTCTTATTGGAAATATTTAACTGACTTGGAAGAGTATGATCCTCATATTGCATCAAATGCACACATTCTTAGTCCGGAATGGTTGCTTGTGCATAAATTCATGTGTGATGCTGTGTTTGGGAAAAGGCAAAATACTAAATGCTTGGGGAAGGAGTTGTTTTTATTATGGTGCATCGATGAAAGGCATAAACCGAACATGTTCGGCTTATTTTCTCAAACGTTGATCCAATTAGGGGGAAGAAAGGGAAATAGTTTAGGAATGGGTTATTTAGCGACTGCTTTGGCTCAACATTTCGGATTGATGTTAGTGAACTAATCTTCCTGGATTATCAGTATTTTGATGTACAGTACTTGAAACATTCCGAGATCCTAGAACGCAACAGTATGCAGCTCCGAGATCCTTGGATACGGACAGCAGTAAAGCACAGGTTTTCAAGTGCAACTTCAAGTTCTACACTTCCACCTATAGACGAATTTTCATCAAGTGAGGAGGAGGATCAACAGCAACCACAACAACAACAGCAATCTGGTTGGGCGAGGCTGGTCAATGTCATGGTTGAAAATCATAAACAAACACAGCAACAACTGAATTTCATTAATCACCAGCTGAATCGAGTCAATCAGCGAGTAGACCAGATATCCGACACTGTGGCTTACATGACCGACAAAATGCACAAGGCTTGGGAGAGGCAAGGACTCAACATGCGATTGCCAATCCCATCGCCTTCGGGATCTCAACAAGGTTTGTGAATAGTGCAATTAAGAGATTTGTATATGTGGATGTGGGAAACCTTAATTACGCTTATGATTAATTATCTACTTCTTAATATTAAATTGATTATTGTTATTATTTTTAATTTTATACTTACTATTAAATAAACCGAACTTTGATTGTTGTCATGGGCTAATTTGTAAGATGCAAAAGCAAAGTAAAAATTTTAAACGTTTTGATTAAGAAATTTGTAAGCTGCAAAGATGAAAATAACATTTAAACATGCACGGTTGTCCGAGTTTCTCACAAATTATTGTCTTACTTCAAAAATATAATCATCCTTATCTTCAAAATCAACTGCAGATATATGTATTCCAAATGAATTGTTCCTCTCCATTAACATAATTATCTCACCAAACTAAGCTTTATTTTTAAACAACCAATAAATAAAAAATGTCGATAATACAAAACATAAGATCCCATTCAAATATTTTATAAATAAGAGAAGTATGACCTAATATAAATTTGGAGAGAACTTTCTTTATTCATTATATATGCGTGAAAGACCTCATGTTTGTTAATTGTCCATACATATACTTTGTCTAATATAATGCTATTTGAACTCTTTATCAGGCAATTATATTATTAATTATTGCACATAATTAGTTTTATTTTATGTTAATATCTTTTTCAAGAGTATTAACAATTAATTTATGAATTAATTAACATAATTTATTCTTGTCAAACCTGATAAGATTGCATTATCAAATTTTGAATTCTGCTATTAAATTTAACCGAAAATCAGAGAATCTTTAGGTTTGTATGAAACTTCTTTCAAGTATATTAGATCTATTCATACAAGAGAATTTTCCAATCTCAATCATATATTCTCAAATGATGCGTTAATATTTCAGATATAATATAACAACAGTAAATCGTTAAATTGAATCGCAATAAATGAATCAATCTTGTAATAGAATCATCTTTTACAAACACAAAACTGTTTAGCACGAAAGCAACTATGACATTTTTCAATGGAAATACCAACTCTTAAATTGTTTACTTCTTCCAAATTGCAATATCAAATGTCTGTTGTACCTGTAATTTAATATGCATGTTAAATAATTCAAACACATCACAAACATGTATTGCAATTATTAAAAATAATTGAAATTCAGACAAAAACTTTCTGCAATTTACCATTAGTAAATCAGTCATGCGCATTGAATATGGGATAACAATACCAATATTGTGTTGACTTGTTCCAACATCATTGACCTAACATGATAAAGATTCAAATATTAATAACACATCACAAACATAGAATATTACAAACAATAGAAACATATAGTTTAACAAAGAATATCAGAGGACTTGATGCATAATGATGATGACTGTATAGCATTGTTGACTTATCCATCTGAACACCTATTGACTGCATTTCGTAATTATCATAACCAATTGGTTGATAAATAAAAAATTAAATTGATTCAAATTATTATACCCATAAAACACGTCGCAATAGCGAGCCTAGTCAATTATCGGCAGTCTCGCGATCGCCTTTCCTTATAATTTGTTATTTTATATTTTCAATCTTCGATTTGTTGCTTTTTCCTTCCATCTAAATTTTATGATTTTGACATTACATTTTTACTTGCATGTCACCTGTGTAACTTTTTCACTCACACTCATTACCTTTTCGCTGATATCTATTTTACTGTACATATAAAATCTTTTTTTTTCTATTCTAACTTTATTGTACAGGTGCCGATATGACATAAATTTGACAGACAAAACAGGGACTATCACGGCTTCGATTTTCGACGACCTAGCTGAAAAAATTTTAAATTTCACCGCCCTTGAAGCTATGCAATATTCCAATGAGGTTATATTTTTCCTTCCATCTTTCATCTACATTTTCAATTTAATACGCCCCCAAATATCTTTATGTAGTTATTTCACTGACAATAGACATTTTTGATTTCAATTATAAGAACACGGATCTCCCGTTAGAGAACCTGCACACAGAATTGAAAACCGATACGTTTCTTCTCCATTTCAAACCAGAAAATATTTAGTCATCAGATGCAGTGCAACGATTTACTGTTGTTTACTACTAGAAAATTGATGCTCATGAACTAGAAGAGCCTTCACTTTCGCCTGCAAAAAATGACCAACCTTTAACTGATGATCAATATAACAATGATGAAATTACACCTCTAACAATCTCAGGTCTTTTTTATTCCTCCTTAATTTTCATTTCATCTTTAACATGATTGTTTATTATTTTTGTATCTACGATTTCCTTTCCAGTAATCTCACCTTATATCACCTACTTAATATAATTTGGTTTCTTATATTTTCAGAGCATATTCCTGAATCTTTTTCATCAGTTAGACAATGGCTTGATAAAAGATTCAACCATGTTGAAAACAATTCACCTTCACAAACTGATAAGCCAATCAGCAATATTGAATGTACACCGCAATCAGATGCACAATCAAATGCAAACATTTGTCGTAATAGGAAAAGAACCCAAATTCTCATGAACTTTTCATGTCAGACCAACCAGATAGAATCACTACTTTACCTTTTGTCGTTTTACTTCATACCATCTAAAACTTGGATATTGTGGTGTGTTTTGAATGACTTCAGATGGTATAGAAGTTAATCTACCTGTTTAAATGTGGTTTGAAGTTTGAATTTGAATTGTTCAGTTTGAATTATTTTTGGGTTACATAACATATTTCTGTATGTTTTAAACCAAATTAAACAAAATAGAAGTGAATATAAGTGCTAAAGTGTATGATGAATGGGTTCTAATTCGATTTTCAAATCTAATTTTCCATTCTTCAATTTAAGAGACCACGATTTCTACAAAAAATGGTTATTATTAACATTATTATTATTATTATTATTATTACTATTATATATATATACACACACACATACACACACATATATATATATAATAACAAATATATATTACTAATTCATATTAATTAACATATTTATGAAAAAAATTATTACTACTATCATATATACGTATATAACATATATATACATGTATAACGGGCGGTGACTTTTCCGCTTAAATCCAAACTCATGCCAGTGCATTTGCGCTATAACAATCTTCGAAATCCAACCACCAATATCGCTATCCTGCAGTTGCACGACAACAAAATCAATTTCTAATAATAATAATAATAATTATTATTATTATTATTATTATTCAACTTAATTCATATATTTATGCCAATATTATTATTGCTATTATATATATATATAATAATATTAATAAATTGACATAAATATAACATAGATATATTTTTTTAACAATGTTATATATGTATATATATTTCCTATACAAATATTTATTTTCCCATTAAGATTCTAATGTGTTCTGAATAACTTTAGATGATATAAAAGTTAATCTAACAGTTCAAATGTGGTTTGAAATTTGATTTTTAATTGTTTAGTTTGAATTGTTCTTAGGTCACATAACCTATTTCGGTATATTTTAAACCAAATTAAACAATATAGAAGTGAATATAAGTACTCAAATGTATGATGAATGGGTTCTAATCAATGTTATGAATACCGTACCGGACTCGGTACCGGATTGGGCTCTGGAACGGAACGGTACCGGTACCGGTCGGTACC
>JANSVB020000153.1:1045310-1063391 GCA_025504935.2 Erythroxylum haughtii | reverse complement strand
TTAATCAATCAATGATATTTTAATATATCAATTAATTGATTATATATTAATTATTATTAATTATAACTGAATTAGCTTCACATTTAATAATTAATAATTAATTTATAAATAAATTTTATTTTAATAAATAAATAAATTTATTATATTTTAATTATTATTAATTATATCACAACTACTTAATTAGGTAATTAATTAATTGTATTTTTATATTTGTTAAATATATCATAATTAATTAATCAATTAATCATGTTATAATTAATAAACTAATTAATATTTGAATTAATTATTGTAAATGTTAATATGTACTACTTAATCAATTAGTTATATTTTAATATATCAATTAATTAATTAATTATAACTGAATAAACTAAATAGTTAAATTAATTTATAAATAAATTATATTTTAATAAATAAATTAATTTATTAGCTAATTAATTAATTATATTTTAATTAACTAAGTATATTTTTATATGTGTTAAATATATTATAATTAATTAATCAATTAATTATGTTATAATTAATCAATTTATTTTAATTAATTAATTATTATTTAATAAAAATGTAATAAATTATATAGGAACAAAATAGCAACTTCCATTCCATGTCATGCCTGATATATCTTTATTACTTTTCACTTACATATAATAATATTTTAAATTTAGTTTATATATTTTATCCATTTATAACAAATACATTACACTACATTTCCTTAATTTTTAAATTTTAATTCAAAATTTTTACTAACTAATATTACTAATTATTTTCTAATATTCTAACTTATATATTTTTAATGTAAAGAAATTTAGCCTTCTTAAGAAATTATACATTTCAATATTTAAATATCTATAATTTTATTACAAAATTTTAAATTACCCAATATCATTTATACATTAAATAATATAATAATATAACATGTTTAAAATAAGCAATGGTAGAACTAAATTAAGTGGGCATTATATTACTGCACATTTAGGCAATATCTATCTCCTAGTTGCCTTGCCTGCTAAGCCTTGTAACTTTGGAAAAGTAAAACAAAAATAAAAATAATATTGTCAAACAATTCATTTAACTTCATCTAAATTCAGAGTTTTAAGCATTTTGTTAATTAAGGACTGAATTCAATTAATTTTAAAAAATAAATTTTTTTAACACTTTGGAAAATTCATATCTTAAACCTACAATTTTTTTTCTTCTTATAATTCATTGGGAACTCGGCGGACCCAATTCAATCTAATTTCACACGAGGTCTCAGTTGAGATGAGAGTTGGATTAGGTTTCTAGGCCTCCCAACGGAGAGATCAAGCAGCGAATGTTTATTTTGTGCAATCATTTACTTGTCTTCCATGTAAGTAATGGTATGTGTGGAATAGTTAACTTATGGCATTAGCATATCAAATCAGTGTCATATCAAATATGGCAAGTGACTGTTTATTTACACTCAAGCGCACGCTATTTTTTGATAATTTGTAAGTAATATCAATTTGTGCTGTCTTCAATGAATATTATTAATCATTTTTCTTGTTAGTTTTTCAATATAAACCTAAAAGTTACCATTAAAATGTTATATATCAAAATAAATTTTAAATTAAGCATCTCTCTTGAAAGTTAATTACAAAACAATACAAACTTTACTTAATTTTATAATGACTAGTGATATTATAATATTAAAATTTTATTTTTTAGATAAAAATAATTAACATAAAGTTTTCTATTTTCATCACATTATATCAGTATTTTTATTATTTGACTGCCGCGTATTGCACTTATGCCAAAAATGAACGTATTATTAATACATTAAAAATATCAAATATTTTAAAATATTCTTTCGTATATTTTATTGCTTAATTATTTTAAAATATTTGATATTTTTAATTTATTAAATAGTAAAATTCACATGTGACTCAAATATAATGCATGGTAGTCAAGTAACAAAAATAATAATTTGACATGGCTCATCTTGTCATTCACATTACACAAAATTTAAAGTTAGATTAACTATTTTGTTGAAAATTGAAAGTACAATATTTTTAACCCTACTTTCAAAATTTAAATTAATACTATAAAATTAAATTAGATTAAAATTTTTAATTAATCTTTTTGTTAAGCAAACGTTCAGTTGCGTTTGTGAAATTCTAAAATTACAGTTCAAAACCACGGTGTGAAATTGATCGAGGGATTTGATTACCGTAACTCATACTATTTCGACTTTTTTTTTAAAAAAAGAAAAAATAGGTAAATACGCAATTGTTACAGAGTTGTGATTCACTTGGGCACAGAATCGTCAAACACTATGCCATTGCATGCCATTCGCATATTTAGCTATGTCTTATTTATTTATTGGTTACTTACAAGGTGTTTTAGAAAGGTTTCAATTATTTGAAGGTATCTTTAAGTTATCTACACTCAGATTAAATCCTTGCTCAAGCCAGATAGGCCCTTTATAAGAGGTAAAATTCTAATCCTAAATTTTAAACATTTACACATATGAAAAAGATTTAAACCCGCAACTTTATTTAAGCCAAGAGAACCCCTTATTAATTCGCCTGTACCTTAGGGTTAGCTATGTCTTATTTAGTTATTGTTAAATGTGTGGATGTCGTTTGATGGCACAGGGTGAAAACAAGGATTCCAGAACCGATGATTTCATCTCATTCACTTGTGAACAGGGCTTGCGATACAATCTTGTTCTTTCTTGTATCGTCATATAAATAACTTTATATTATATTATATTATAAATATTTCATTCAAATATCATTTTAATATATTACATAATGAATCATTTCATTCATTTTAAACAATAATTTTTAAATATTACATCTATTTACATTTCATTTCGTTATAAACCATTTCATTCCGTTCCATTAAGAACTTTAGTTCAACCAAATATAACCTAAAGAAGTTCATCGCTTTCTGATATTTTTATTGGAAGGGTTGTTTTTTGAATATATTTTTACATTAAAGTTAATTTAATTGTATATAAATTAGCAGTCAAATATTATTTTCATTGAAATTTTATATAAATAGGATTAATTTACGTGATGTTCATGTAGAGTTTGATTTATTAAAATTTTATACTTTACGTAAAATGCTTTAATTTATATTAATAAAAGAGTTAATATCTACATTATCAAAACATTTAATCAGCATTTTTAATTTAAAAATGCTTCTCGAGATTTCACTCAAACAAAAATTGAAAAGTTCAAACTTAAAATGTCAAAGCGAGACGAACGTGGTTGGATTAGCTAAAATGATACAGATGTGCTCTTCATCTCTTGTTTCTAACAAAAAGAGGATACGATACGATAATGTGGAAGAAAGGAAAGTGTCAAACACTACTACCTTATCAAAACTTAAAAGTCTTTGAAATTGTGATCATAAGGAATCTCGATTATTGGTAAACAAAATCATTTAACTTGTGTAATACTATCAAGACAAAGCATTCTTCAATTCCAAGCTTGAAGCAATAAGGGCTCCAGTCAAAATTAGAGTCTAGATCTTCTGTCCAGTTTTATAGTGTCTTATTATGTT
This sequence comes from Erythroxylum haughtii, assembly GCA_025504935.2. Lineage (NCBI taxonomy): Eukaryota > Viridiplantae > Streptophyta > Magnoliopsida > Malpighiales > Erythroxylaceae > Erythroxylum > Erythroxylum haughtii. The sequence continues at coordinate 1,059,863 of JANSVB020000153.1, read as the reverse complement.
CCGTAAATCTTAATTATTTATTTATGTAAGTCTTGTGTGGGTCTCGCATAAATAAATGCGGATCCCGCGAAAATAAATGCGAATCTTACAAAAATAAATGATTAAAATTTATTAAACATAATAAAATACCATAAAATTAGACAGAAGATAGTTACTTCCAAAATTGATCACCATCTATCAATATAGACTAATGATATTTAAAAAAAAAGGGCATCACGGAAGGAAGAGATAAGTTCCTACTTCCTAGTCAGTCCAAGAGCTAAAAAGTAGGGATCCTTTGGGTCACCTTAACTTGGCTTCAAAGACAACCTTGAATAAAGTCAGACCCACAGTCCTTCTGTAAATGTAAATGATATTTACGCAGGGTTGGCAGGTGAATGAAATTACATGAAGTAGCCTACCCGCTCAGTTCTACTTCTTAGTATTTGATAGAGTGCTTCTGGAGTCATCTGGGGATAAAATTAAACCCATTTTCACTGATTCTGAATGAAGTTACATGAAGTTACTCGCTGCTGACTTCCTTGCACTGGAACTCTTCACTTGATTCTGATACAAGTTGACCTCTCTCTCTCTTCCCCTGAATCTCAGACCTATCCTTTTCATTTTGTATACAATCAGAAACTCATAAGCCATAACACTCTCCCTCTCGCTCCTGATCAAGTCGAGTGCTTTTTTCACATTCTCTAATGGGGATTAGGGTCTTTTTCTTTGTGCTTCTGTTACTTGGGATTGCGATTTCTTGCGGGCAATCCAAGTACATGGTCTACAACACTTCACAGGGCATAGTTCCAGATAAGCTCAATGTCCACTTGGTTCCCCATACCCATGACGATGTTGGTTGGTTAAAGACTGTTGATCAGTATTATGTTGGTTCTAACAATTCCATCCAGGTAATTCCTTGTTTCTTCTTATATATGTAATTGTATTTGCTCACAGACACCTTAGCGGTGCATTGTTTTATGTGGAAGCTGCAGCTTTAGATGTTTTCAATGATATTGACTATGCTTATCGTTCTTGATATTACAGATTGCTTGCGTTCAAAATGTGTTGGATTCTTTGGTTCCAGCGCTGTTGGCTGACAAGAATAGAAAATTTATATACGTTGAACAGGTAACTATCTTTTCGGCCTTTCTATTTTCCGGCTAATGCTTGGCTACTAAGAAAATGGGAAAATAGAATATGGAGGGAAAGGCGGATGGAAAACCAAAACACTTTAATCTTTGGCCAGTTAGCTTTCGATAGTAGGGAAATATAGAAATTAGACTTCTTGTTCGTGCTTCTTGAATACACTGAGCTTCAAATGTTCATACTGATTTGTTGAATGCATATTCATTTTTAGACCATATTTGCTCGCTAACTTGCAAGAGAGAACACTTGCAAAATGAAAACAAGAGAATTGATGATTAAAATTGCATAGGACCATTTTATTCCCTTGCGTTTATGCCAACATGAACCTATCATCCCAGTGTCATTGCGGTGTCCACAATTACAATGGACCGAACACTGGGGAAAAATCTCAAAAAACTTCAATTATTTTGAGTTACTGCTAACACTCAATCTCCTATGACGCAAGTGGTGAGGACTGTGGGGCTCCATTCACTAAGAATTTTTGCCTCATTGCCAACTAGCCACTATACTGTGACCTGTTAAGTAATGAGCTATTGTCATCTCCAAATATTTCGTTCCGTTCATTTCTATTGTAATTCTTTGTTACGTAGGCATTTTTCCAACGATGGTGGAGGGATCAGAGTGAAGCAATGCAGCTTGTGGTGAAGCAACTAGTCAACTCGGGTCAACTAGAATTCATGTAAAATAAACTGTTTAAAACATTACCTCTACAAGCAATATCGTTGTCACTAAGTTTCTGTTTAGTTGAACTGCTGATTAATGATTGCTTTTCATCTATGTTCTGAAGCACAAAATGGTTGGACTTTGGCTCTTCATTTTAGTTTCTTTTGCCCTGCTTGCTGCAGAAATGGAGGCTGGTGTATGCATGATGAAGCTGTGACCCATTATATTGACATGATTGACCAGACGACCCTTGGGCACAGATTTATTAAAAAGGACTTTGGTGTGACACCAAGAATTGGTTGGCAAATTGATCCTTTCGGACATTCTGCAGTGCAGGCTTACTTGCTGGGAGCTGAAGTATTCATAGTTTTGCCTAAATTTTCGCCAACTATCTGAATTTCCTATGGGGGGTTTTTCAAGTGATTGATAACATAGTTGCTATTGATATTGGTCTAGGTTGGATTTGATTCTTTCTTCTTTGGGCGGATAGATTACCAGGACAGGGCAAAACGCAAAATTGAGAAAAGCCTTGAAGTAGTATGGCAGGGTTCCAAGAGTTTTGGATCATCATCACAGGTAAAATGAATGGATTTGCCTTGCTTCTTCTAGCTTATGCGCGTTTTTGCTTTGAGATCTACATGGGTTTCATCATTTGTTCATTTGGTGGAGTTTGTAAGGACATATCTTGGGTAGATTTCCTGTCATTTTGGAACTATTGGTAACACGAAATATATCATCTTATCCTAACTACATTTATTGCTGTTTTAGATTTTTGCTGGTGCATTTCCAGTGAACTATGAGCCTCCTCCTGGTGGTTTCTACTTTGAAGTCAATGATAACTCCCCCGTTGTCCAAGTAAGTCATGAGAAAAAGGTTTCTTTTCTTATGAGCTCACTAATATTCAGTGTTTTATGTTATTAATTTGGATCTTTCTTCCTTTAAGGATGATGTGGACTTGTTTGATTATAATGTTCAAGAAAGAGTCAATGACTTTGTTGCTGCTGCAGTAGCACAGGTAATAGCTAATCTGTCAAGATGTGGAATAATTTTACTCTCAAATTGTCCAAGAGTATCACCAATTTTGAGGATCCCCATTAGCTTTTAATTTGTTTCTCCCTTCTCATGTCCATGCTAAACGACTCTCATTCTTGTTTACTGAACTTGCCTCAAGATATTGTGGTGCAAAATATGTGACTGGATTTTTTTTAAGATTTAAGGGATTTTAATAAAGATGCATTTATTCTGGTGATATTACTTGCTGACCTTGGTTATATCAACTTAAAAGTTTCTTAGGGGTGAAGCTACTCATCACTTGGGCTAGACTGGGACCTACAGTTGCACTGAGTTGCTGATATTATTAGCATGAAAAGAAAATTTTGCATCCTTTTCAAATGGTCCTTCCACTTAATGATAGTTACTTCATTCGCAGGCCAATATAACTCGTACAAATCATATAATGTGGACTATGGGGACAGATTTTAAGTATCAATATGCGCATACATGGTTCCGGCAGATGGACAAGTTTATTCACTATGTGAATATGGTAACTGTTACGCAAATGCGTCTGATTTTGTTCTATATTGTATACTATCAATTTATTCTTTAAGACCACCAATGCCATGCTGCTGAATAAAATGATGAAAAACAGAGAGTTCCCTAATCAAGGAAATTAGTATCCGGGCGATATGCAAAGATATGATGTAACAATTAATTGTATCATTAGTGTACTTAAGCAGAAATAAGATACCAGTGACACAAACTTGTGGTTGTTGTTCTAAGACACCTAATATTTACTTGTTTGAGCCTATAGAAATGGTCAAAAGTCCATTTTTGAGACTTTTAGATCCATAGCTATCGTAAACAAATAAATAAATCAGACTTTAAAGTCAATCAAGCTGGAGAGAAATGGGTTCATTCCAAGATATAATGCCAACTTGCTTTTCACTTTGGGTAACAAAATCAAAATGTAATATTTTGGAACTGGCAATATTAATTTGCATCTTGTTTTGAAATCAGCTCAAGTCATTATGATAAGAAGTTATGAATGTTTCCAGGATGGACGTGTAAATGCACTCTATTCTACGCCATCCATATATACAGATGCAAAGCATGCTGCAAAAGAGTTGTGGGCGATAAAGACTGATGATTTCTTCCCGTGAGTTTAGTGCCTAAAGGCTATTACAATCTGTTAGTGGGTTGTTACCTTATCATTGAGCATACTTAACATCTGAAACTTGTGACTATCCAGTTATGCAGATCGTGCAAATGCTTACTGGACTGGGTACTTTACAAGCAGATCAGCAATAAAACGTTATGTCAGAATGATGAGTGGCTATTACATGGTAGCTTCCATGTCATTATTTTAGTTATTTGAAGGCTTATGCAGTCCAATATTGATTTATTGTCTATTCATGTGTGATAGACCACTAAAGACATGCTTTCTCAAGAAGACTAAGTCAAGAGCAAATAATGTAATTAGTTGGCAGTTATTAGAGGAAAAATAGGAAGAGTTGGTAGTTTCAGATTTTCAGTAGAAGTGGGTTACTTGTTAGTTTCCGATTTTCAGTAGAAGTAGGTGACTTGTTGTTATCTACAATTAGGATTTATTATTATCTACAATTAGGTCTCTAGGAGTCAAGTCTATAAATAGGTCTATAGAAATTGTCATTAGGGTGTGCAATCTTTCTATTTTTAAATATATTCTTATAGTTTAGGCAGCTCGAATTGTCTTTTGTTACTGGTGTGGTTGTCTGTGAGATTTCCAGTACTCTCTATATCAGTTTATTTGCATTCAATAAACAATCATATTTTTCCTTTCCAAAGCGTATTCTTTATTTCCTTCTAGTTCTACCAATGTGCTACTGATTTTTGTCAGGCTGCAAGGCAATTAGAGATTTTCAAAGGAAGGAATAACATGGGGCCAAACACAGACTCATTGGCTGATGCTTTGGCGATTGCACAGCATCATGATGCAGTGACTGGTACAGAAAAACAACATGTGGCTAATGATTATGCCAAGCGATTGTCAATAGGTTACACAGAGGTGAGACATGACTTGATCAGAGCTTTTTGACTATCATTTTTCTTATCTATTTAAATGTAATAACAGATCTAATACCCTTTATGTTTCTATCCTACATAGGAATTAGTTCTATATTGCGATAGGTAAAGTATCCAATTTGGGAAGTTTAATTAGTTTGTATATCCCTGCTATTAAATAGATGGCTTAAAACCTAGTTAATAGTAAGTTATTCTAGTTTTGCAAAATGTTATGTAAAAACTCTTTTCTACAGGCTGAAAAGGTTGTTGCATCTGCACTTTCTTCCCTGGTTGAGTCAATATCAAAAATTGGATGTCAGAATACAGCTACAAAATTTCAGCAGGCAAAGATCAGTACCCTTTAGCTCTGATAACCATTTTTTGTGTATTGTTAATACTAAAAGATTATTTTATTTTATTTTTCCTATTTTTGTGCTCCCCATAGTTCATGGCACTTAATAGATACCATGGTCTTCTGTGTTATTGCATTCTTTTAAGTGATGGTTATCATAATAATTCAAGTGGGTCAATTTCTGGATTACAAACTTTAGGATACACATTGAAATTAATATAAGACTTGGTTAGCTTTATTAGAACATTTTTTCCATCTTAGATATCAGTTGACTAGTAAGTTACTTATTCTTTATTTTCTTTTTGTCTTCAAATGAAATTTACTCTAAACTGAATTTTGACTTGATTCTCTTTGGCATTTTCTCAGTGCCCACTTCTGAATATAAGCTACTGTCCTGGGTCAGAAATCAATCTATCTAGTGGGGAAAACTTGGTAAGGATGTTATATGATACCACCACCAGGTGATATTTCTACATATTTCTCTGCTGGATAATTTTAATCTAAACTGAGATGACTTATTGATATATATACTTCTAGATTCTTGTGGTCTATAATTCTCTTGGATGGAAGAGAGAGGATGTGATTCGAGTTCCTGTGAGTATCTCTGCATTTACTTCTAGTAATATATTAAGTCTTTGCTTAATAGTTCAACAACCATAACAAGCAATATACTCGATAACTTTCTTAACATATTTGTTTGGCAGCTAATCATTTCCCAAAGTACAGTTCCTGGATTTTTAAATTCCCTTTTTTTGTTTCTTCTATGTCTTCATCATTATCCATAACTATAATCAACATTCTTATCACCCTTACTGACCTACGAATTCACATACAATTTTGCATATTACCAATTGAATCTTAGTCTCTCCCTCTCTCTTTCAATTGCTTGTCTGACTCTGTGCAGAAAGTTGTTTCTAGAGTAGTATGCTTGTTCCAGTTTTGCATAACAAGAGCACCTTCCCGAGTAGTATATCAAACTTATACTGATAAGTACCAGGTACCAACTTTGATATCTGCATTTTTTAGGTCATGAATGAAGACATTGTGGTGCGTGATTCGAAGGGAATAGAGGTTGAATCACAGCTTCTTCCGTTAACAGAAGCTCATGTAGACTTGAGAAACTATCATGTTCTGGCCTATTTAGGTATAACTCCACCAGAAACACCTAAGTATTGGCTGGCATTTGCAGTATCCGTTCCACCCTTTGGCTTCAATACTTACAGCATCTCAAGGACAAAGACACAAGGTTTGGCATGTTTTACAAATCAATCTTTCCTAGTGGAACAAACTACAACCTATTTCTCATAGTTGTGGATATTGATTTGTCATTTTTGATCTCGTCATGTCTATTATAGGTTCTCGGTGCACTAAATCATCCGCAGACACCATTCAAGCAAACCAGAAATCTATTATTCAAGTTGGTCATGGAAACTTGAAGCTTACTTTTTCCACAGCTCAAGACAATCCTATTAGCTATGCTAATAGAAAAAGTGCAGTATGTTAACCAACAAATGATTTAATTTTTATTTTTTCTATTCCTGACTACTCAAGATTGTTCACAACACCTTAATGCGTTTGTACTATACACTTAGTTATTCAGGTTGCTCTTAGTTATTCAGGTAGCAATATAGAAGTGCTTCTGTCGCTAATTCCTCGGTTTTTAATTTATGAAGGTCAGGGAATCAGTTGATCAGTCGTTCATTTTTTATGCTGCACATAATGGAACTGGAAATCAAAAAGATCCACAAGTATGATGCTGACATTCCTCGTCTATTATTCATCCTTTCGGTTTGAAATGAAGTGACCTGGATTCAACTTCTTTTATGCCCATACAAAATGATCTCATCTTGTTTCTGGCATTTTAATTTCTAGAATGATGGGGCATACATCTTCCGTCCAAATGGTTCATTTTCCATAAAGCCTGAACATCAGGTTTGCAATGATTTTACAAAGTATGTTCCAGAAAATGTAAAATATTATATTGCTCACTAGTTCTGAAACATGTTAATCAGGTTCCTGTGACAGTTATACGTGGATCAATAGTAGATGAGGTACATCAGCGGATGAATCCATGGATTTATCAGGTGCCTTTCCTATCACATGTTTGCTATCAATTTAGATAATATTTTCCCATCATGATCGCTTATTATGCTTCACGACAACATAAAAACTTTGTTGTTGCTTTAAAATATATGCAGATTAACAGATTATACAAGGGCAAAGAGCATGTTGAAGTTGAGTTTATTGTAAGCTTAACTGATGGCTTCTTAAATTTTTGGCTCATTTCTTTATGTTTCTTTAAGTGTTTGTTGTGTTTGTGGAATCTGTTCTCTTCATAATTCTCTTCCTTTCTTTTGGGTGTGTTAATACTGTGCTATTTCAGATTGGCCCAATACCCATTGATGATGGAATTGGCAAAGAGATCACTACAAAAATTACAACTACCATGGCGACTAATAAGACATTCTATACAGATTCTAATGGACGTGATTTCATTGAGCGGGTAGGTTAAATCTGACTCATTTTGTTTTATGTCAATCTTGTTGTGGTTTTTGGCCTAGCAATATGTCAATTGTCAGAGTGTCTTGATGGTAATAGAATGTGTCAATAAGCTTGACTTTTGGAAAGAGAATTTAAGCAAGATAGTTGGATTGCTTTAAGTTAGGCAGCACGGAGGACTTACTTCTTTCTCATGAATTCCTCTTCTATGGAAGCATCCCTAACTGAAGATTTGTTTACTTTGCAGATTCGTGACTATAGAACAGACTGGAATTTGGAAGTGAACCAACCTGTTGCCGGAAATTATTACCCAGTATGTAACTCGGAAAGTGACTATGTTGGCAGAGGACAGCTTGCTTTTGCTTTTAATGCTATACATTTTATATATGTATTCTGTTTATAGTTGTAAGGATGAATTGTCTCATGAACTGGTTAAGCGGAGAGATCGAAGATATTTGTCCTATGTGTGATTTATTAGTCTTTTTGAATTGGAACTCTTAACCTTCTTGCATTCATATACAAGTTATCCCATGTATCACATAGTTGCGAAGATGAACAATTACTTTTCTCGAGTTAAATTGGTTTTTTTATAAAAAATTTTCAGATAAATCTTGGAATCTATGTTCAAGATAATCAGAAAGAATTCTCCATTCTAGTGGACCGACCTCTTGGAGGATCTAGCATAGTAGATGGACAATTAGAGCTGATGCTTCATAGGTGTGTTGCCTCTCTTCTGATTATCATTCTGCCATGACCATTGTGTTTAGCCCAGTATCTAAGGAATTGGGATGACAACGGTTAAAATTTCCTTGTTTGTGTATGGTTGATGACATTGCTGAAAAAAAACACATATTGTGGATGGGTTGATGATGGAGTTGAAAAAAAGCTGCTGTTGAAACATTGCCACATAGTTTTATGCCTTTATGGCTGTGTTAAGTATCCTTGTAAGCCAATGTGCATTCATGGACTCCTTTTGCATGCAGGAGACTGCTACTTGACGATTCCAGGGGTGTAGGAGAGGCTCTAAATGAAACAGTTTGTGTTCTTGATAATTGCATGGGACTGACGGTAACCATATTCCCTCTTGAAAACCAGAATTGGCGTAATATGTTAATTGTTTATAGCATTACATCTGAGAGCATCACTTGTTTTAGTTAAATTACATTCCTTGTCTACTATTAACCTTGTATAGCTCAGAATCTTCCTGGCATGATTTGAGTTATAATTTCTTTGATTCTCATATGTACAAACAATACTTGTGGTCATTGTGAAGTCTCGAAATACAAGCACAAAAGCCTGGATTTCCTACCTTTAACTTGGATGTTTTGGTTGCAGATCCAAGGAAAATATTACTTCAGAATTGACCCTCTAGGAGAAGGAGCCAAATGGCGCCGCTCATTTGGCCAGGAGATATATTCACCCTTGCTACTAGCTTTTTCTGAAGTGGTAAGATTGTAGAATTAACTGAATGAGGATGATATACTTCTTGATAATCTGAATGGATTCCTTTTGCAGAATGGAGATGACTGGATGAACTCTCATATAACTAATTTCTCAGGCATCGAATTCTCATATGTCTTACCAGATAATGTTGCAGTTATAACTTACCAGGTACTTGGAACTTTGTATGTTGAAAGTCATCAGTCTGCTCTTCTCTCTTGTGCTTTTCGGTGGGATAGATATAAGATTGTAACAATTTCAGATGGCACAGCACCTTGTCTTTTGAAGTTGTTTCCTTCTTCCAAAGTATGAATACTTTCTCCCCTGAATATGCAGGAACTTGATGATGGAAAGGTCCTTCTTCGTTTAGCACATCTATATGAGGTTGAAGTTCCTCTCTTACCCTGGCCATGGAAGTGGTACTAGTGTCATATTGGTGTCTGCAACTTGGAAATGAATACAAACATTAATGATTTTTCTCATAGTATTTTCATTGGAACATATTACCATAACCGATTAGTAATACTGATTAACAAACAGACAAGCCTCACATACAGAAGACACCTGCAGTCCATTCATTAAAGCTCTGTCTCTCTGTATGTAGACGTATGTCTGTCACCTAGTTGTATGAATTTAAGCATTCTGATTCTTTAACTACTTTTTTCAAATTTGTTGCACGCATTCAGTTGTTAATTGTTCTATTTTCCAATCATGTTTACTAAATCCTAATTGTTATTTTACCTTTTGGGGTTCATGGAATTATGCTAAGATTGGAGAGGATAAGGATCTTTCTGCGATAACAAGCGTGGAACTTAGAAAGTTGTTCCCTGGGAAGAAGGTAAAAGTAATGGTTTAATGACAACTCAGGAATCATTCTCTATAAGCGTTTAGCTTTCCTCTTGTAAAATTCTGCTTACCTCTGTTATTTCTTTCTACTTTTCTTTTTCTTGCAATTAAGATCGGAAAAGTGACAGAAATGAGCTTATCTGCCAACCAAGAAAGAACAGAAATGGAGAAGAAAAGACTTGTCTGGCAGACAGAAGGCTCGTCGAAAGAAGCAGCGCCGCCACCATCACAGAGAGGTGGACCTGTGGATCCGGTTAAACTCGTGGTTGAGTTAGCCCCCATGGAAATCCGAACCTTTGTTATCGATTTTGGACACTCATCTTATTCTGTATTTGATGTATAATGGCTGTGAAATGCACCTGAAGGAAAGTCTACCTAGTTTAAGAATGCAACAGACTTCTGAGAGGCTGAATAAGACTCTCTTATTTGATTCAGAAGACTTGGAACAGCAGGTAGACTGGGTCAATAAGCTTTTCTTACCTTTTTCTTTCTTTAAGTGAATAAGATATGTATCAGAGTTAGGCTCGGCGTTATTTAGTGATCTTAGATCAGGGGGATCCAGTTGCAGAGTTTGTGTATAACATCATCATCAAGTTAGACCCTTTTTTCTTTTGGTAGCGTGTTGGAGTTATGAAAAGACATGGTTTTCGTTTATATTGGAAAGTGAAACGACTGATATTTTGTCTTTCTTTCTATGTTTGTATTATTATTACATGGTATTAAAACAAAACAAGGTAGGTGTGGAGATTGTCCTGTATTCAGTGAGCTGAGCACCGAAGGGGCATATGTCGTGCATTAGGAATGGGAAGGAGTCCGTATGGTTGGAATTGATTGTATTAATTTAAATCTAATCAAACTTCGAAATACATATTTTAAATGACATGTGGAAATACATATTCAAGTTTGCAAACCAATTTTAAATTTTAATCTCTCTTTAAAATGTGTATAACAAAAATGATAATGTATAAATTAATAATACTATTCCGATAAATAACTTGTACTAGTCCTTATTAATTGCAGTTAATAAACGTGACATGTACTACCAATTATTATATGGTTTAATGTTGTATACACAAAAAAAAAAAAAAAAAAAGTTGTATACACTGATTGGTTCAACCGGAATTGTCTGAACTGTTTAATTATCTGACTTGATTTTATTCAATAATCTTTATGTATTAAAACTGGCCTAATATAATGGCCGATTTTTTAACAAATTGGTCCAACTGGTTAGTCAATATATGGATATTATTCCTTTTTTCTTCTTGTACGAACCCCTTCTTGCGTCCCTCTTTTCGCTTCCTCTAATTATTTTCTTCTTTGAAACCTCCATTCTTTGTCGCTCAAATCAAAATCCCTTGCAAAAGTTGTGCTAAAATATGAAATCCTTATGAACTCACAAGATAAAGAAGCCATTATGTTGATAAAATTAATCTGCCACACAACCACAATCATAGACGAGGTCGTTCGAATAATAAAAATTTGTTATAGAGAGAGAGAGAAAGAACTTTATAGAGACACAAGGATTTCATTCATTATAACAAAACATGTCATATACTATGTTTTGGGACACGCTTTAATAAATTCGTGAGTTATCCACTATACTCGAGTACACACATCACCCTATGGTCTTATTCTAAACGTTACATATAATACTAATTAATATTCCAGACACTCTGCATTCTTGCTCACGCTTCTTCATCTTCGACAACCTCCACAACAATTCCCTTCATCTCAATGTCTTTGTCTATCAAATTGACTTCTGGAAACTGTTTTTGGAGGTCGAAAACATACTCCCATGTCGCACTAGTGTTCTCCCCATTTGACCATTAAATCAACAATTGTGTAACAGTTCGATTGTTCCTTTTGGTATTCCGCCTGTTCAATATTGCTACTGGAACTCGTTCTACAGGCGTAAGAAACTTTACTAGCGATGAAGAAGTGCAGTCTTACCCCTCATGTGCCTTCTTAAGTTGCGATACATGAAATACTGGGTGTATTGCTGCCTTGATTGGAAGGTCTAACTTATAAGCTACCTCTCCAATACGTTAAATCACCCTATATGGCCTATAATACAGTGGAGATAGCTTCTGATTGCTCCTCCTTTGTAACGAAAATTGCTTGCACTGTTGTAATTTTAACAACACCATGTCTCCCACCTTAAATTCTTTCTCTGAACGCTTAGAATCCTCATACTACTTCATACAATTTTGGGCTCTCTGTAAATGAAAATTTGTGACATTAAGCATAGCCTCTCTGTTTTGTAAAACCTGATCAACTTCTAAGGCATTCAAATCCCCTGCAGTGTAAGGAGTATATAGTATTGGCAGATAACTATACAAAACTTCAAACAGAGTGGTGTTGATGGCATCTCAGGAACTGGTATTGTACCACCATTCCGCCAACGCTATCCATCCTCCCCATTTCTGAGGTGTTTCTCCATAGAAACAACGCAAATATGTCTCGAGAATTTTATTTACTGCCTCCGTCTGTCCATCCATTTCTGGATGGTAGGTGGTCGAATATTTCAACTTAACCCCCTACAACCGAAGAAGCTCCTACCAAAATTTGCTCAAGAAAACTGGGTCTTTGTCACTAACAATGGACCCTAGCATTCCATGTAATTTAAACATATTACTAAGGAATAATTTAGTTATATCATAGGCGGAATAAGGGTGCTTGACAAGAATAAAGTGAGAATATTTGGTGAATCGAACTACTATCACTAATATAACAGATTTCCCCTTCGAAACAGGTAAGCCCTACTTAAAGTTAACACTCACCTCTTTCTAGCTTCCTTCTGGTATCTTGAGGTTACAGTAATCCTAGGTAAGCAACATTATCGTATTTATTTCTCTGACAACTTATACAATTTTGAACATAAGCCCTCATGTCTCGAGCCATGCCCTTCCATAAAAACATTTTATATAGCTTCTTTATAGTGACTACCGCACCTGCATGCCCTCCCATGGCATTGTCATAACTAAAATCAATGATCTATTGACGGATTCTCGAGTTGGCACCCACTACTAAATGTCCCTTCCATTTTAATAACCCATCCTTCCATTCGTAAGCATAGGGTTTAGTATTATTAGATTCTAATGTCTTGATTAAGTCCTGAATTACTCCATCTTCCTACCAACTCTTTTTTTATTTCTTGTAAAAGCTCACCCTGCATCTATATTACTGATATCATTAACATTTATGCACTCGTGATTCTTGAGAGGGAGTCCGCTGCGGCATTCTCTTTACCACTTCGGTATTGCACTTTAAAGTTATAGCCCAAAAGCTTTGGTATCCATGATTGTTAAAATGGAGTTGACAAACATTATTCTAGCAAATAATTTAAGCTCTGATGAATAGTTTTGACGATAAAAGATCTGGGATGCCAATGCCTGATGGCCTTAATTACTACCAAAAATTCTTTTTTGTAAGTAGATAACCCGTGATGTCTCATCGCTAATGAATTACTTAAGAAGGCGATGGGATGGCCTCCTTATTGTAGTACCACACCTATTCCTTGCCCACTTACATCAACTTTGATTACAAATGGTTTAGAGAAGTCTAGTAATGCTAACACTAGTGCTGACATAATTGCTTTCTTCAATCTCTCAAAAGCCACCTGTTCCTCTTATTGCCAATTCCAACTGGATAATTTTTCCTTCGTAAGCAATTCTGTTAGCAATTTTGCCATCACCCAGTATCCTTTAATGAACCTCCTATAATACCTAGTAATTCCCAAAAATCCCTGCAGCTCCTTAACACACTTCGGTACAGGCCACTCTTCGATTGTTCTTACCTTCTGTAAATTAGTTGCCACTCCTTCTGATGAGAGGGTATAACCCAAGTAATCCACCTGTCGAGCTTTGAAAACACATTTGCTTCCTCACAGAACTAATTGGTTGTCCAATAATGTCTAAAGAGCTACTAAGATGTTTTCTATATGTAACATCAATGATGAACTGTATACAAGTATATTATAAAAAAAGATGAAATGGCGCAAAAATGACTTAAACATTTCGTTCACTAATCATTGAAATGTAGACGGTGCATTCGTCGACCCGAAGGGCATTACCATGAACTCATAATGTCCCTCATACGTTTTGAAAGCGGTCTTTGGAATATCTTCCTGTTGCATTCGGATTTGGTGGTAACCTGAATGCAGATCTAGCTTGGAAAACTAGCTAGCTCTATGTAGTTCATCCAACAATTCTTCGATGAGAGGTATCATAAATTTGTCTCTCCCCATATATCTGTTCAGCTCTCGGTAGTCCATACACATTCTCTACGAGTTGTCCTTCTTGACAAGAACTACTGGTGATGTATGTGGAACACAACTGTGGTAGATGAACCCCTGCTTCATGAGTTGCTTGAAGTCTTTTTCTATTATATCCTTCTGGGTCCCTGACTAATGGTATGGCTTTATGTTGATTGCGACTCCATCCATCAGTACAATATGGTGGTTGTACTTGCAATTCAGAGGGAGATGAGACGATTCTTGGAGCACGTCTACATAATCAGACAACACTGTATTAATCTTATCAAACGCACTTCCTTTGTTGGACCTCACCCCCCACCCGTAGGTGTTT
>JANSVB020000153.1:958424-983699 GCA_025504935.2 Erythroxylum haughtii | reverse complement strand
TCGGGAACTTCCCGGAACAAAAAAGTTTTGTTTTCCGCACCGTGGGCATGTGATGCTCACACCGGGATTTTCCTACAGTCTCTTCTCTTATTCCTCTTGCCTTTTTGATCCCCTTAGTTCTTCCCCAAACTTCTTTCATTTACCTCCTAAGTCCTTTAATCTTCTTAAACACTATATTAACTCTAACTTACTTCAAATCTTTCCATCTAATTTCAAATCTCTATTTATACCTATCAAATTAATGACTCAATTTTAAAAATAATGAAACAAATAAATCAATAATAATTAAAAAATTCAGGGTCCAACATTTATTGTGGCAGCTCATTTGTTAAGTGGATAAGTGCTCAATTTTTTCTATTTCTTTAAATTTTGATTATTTATTTTCATTTCAATCACATTTTAAAACCTTCGAGAAAATTAGGTTCATTTAGTTTTAACTAATTCCTCATGTGGTCAATACCTCAATTACTACAAGTTTACTTGTAGTATTGACATTTTCATATCAGGTAAAACCTGGTCAACAAGTTTTTGACGTCGTTGATGTTGAAATATTTTAGGACTTTTTGAATTCCTTTTTCTTAAGGAATTATTTCCCTTTATTATGATTGTGGTACCCGATCACAAGATATTAAAAAATAAAGGAATTTTGGGTGCAAAGTAGAAGACACATCAATTTGGACATCACAAGGCTACAATGAAGAATCCAAAAAGTTAAGTGCCAAGAAGCGATATAAAAAATGATGATGAACGAAATACATTATGGAGAGAAAAGGACCTTTATGGACTTTATGAGCCTAGGATTCAATGCCTATTACCAAGGAAGTTCACAACCACCAGTGCAAGCGAAACATAATTTATTTAAAATGATGGTGAACAATAGTTATCTTTGGATATTGAAATGAAGTAGACAATAGTCAACTTTCCTAGATCTAGAAGGAATTATTATGGTAGATTAACTGACAAAATTATAGGTTAAAATTGAAAACCTCTCCATGGAATTGAATAACTTAATAATTGCCTTGTTTTTTTCATTCAAGGTAATTCAGCAAGGAAGTGAAGTATGTGGATGAGAGAGCCATATCACAGCTGATTGTTTCCTAATGGAAAACATCAATGTGGAACAATTGAGATTCAATGATTTTGTTCGGGGAAGTAATCATCCTCATTTGAACACTTACGATCCGAGGTGACAGAACCACCCAGATTTCTTTTGGTCTAACAATGTAAAGACTCAAATGGAAAATTAAGAACTACTATGATTTCAACAAGATGAGTCTAGTTCATGGGATTTTAAATTGGATAAGATCATAGACAGGCATATAAACATGGATGAGGCCTAAAAGAGGAAGGAAGGGAAGTTTGAGTAAATAACGGAAGATCATGCCTCTTCTATTCACAACCTAGACGTTCAAATGGGCAACTTTCTAATGAATTTTGTAAGAGAAGTATGGAAAACTTTTTGAGCAATATGGAAGTAAATCTAAGAAAACAATGTAAGGACATCACACTTAGGAGTGGGAAAGAGTTAGAAGAGCCAATAGAAAGACAAGCTAAGACCTACCTTGTAGAAGAATAAGAGGAAAAAAAGGATGAAGAAAAGACCGACCACCCTTCCTATACTCTTCCTCCACCTTACTCACCAAAAATACTATTCTCACAAAGACTTTACAAGAATGAATTGGATGTACCATTCGCAAAGTTTATTGAAAAACTAAAGAAATGACAAATTTACTTGTCTTTTGTGGAAGTGTTGAAACATAAGCCCAGGTACCCAAAGTTCCTTAAAGACATATTATCTGACAAGCGGACTTAGGAAGATGGCCAAATAGTATCCATGACGGAAACTTGTAGCTCTTTAATTACCAATCATATGCCCTCAAAGTAGAAAGATGTAAGGAACTTTACGATACCTTTTGTAGTTAGTAATTTCGAGATTTCAAACTGTTTATGTGACTTAGTCATAAGTATAAACCTTATGCCTTTGTCAATTTTAAGGAAACTATGGCTAAAAGATGTGAAGCCAAAATCTATATGTATTTATTTGGTGGACTAATCGATAAAGAAATCGTTAGGTTTGGTGGAGGATATGCTATAAAAGTGGACAAATTTTAATTCTTGTGGATTTCATTGTGCTAGACTTTGTAGAGGATTAAAATTTTTCGCTAGTACTTGGTATACCATTTTTGAACATTGGAAAAGCTTTGGTAGATGTCTATGAAGACAACCTTATCCTTTAGATTGGAGATGAACAAGTGAAATTCAACATGAATAAGGTATTAAAAAATTCAAAGGAAGGTAGTTTATTTATGAGAATTGATGAAGTTGAATCTTTAAAGGAGTAAGAGCATGAAGAACAGATGACAATAGAGATTAGGTTTGAAGAATGTAAGGAAGTCTCTATTAAAGAAGCTAATGAAGAAGAGAAGACGAACAGATGATAACGGATATAAAGGTTGAAGAAGATACAAACGTCTATGTTCATGAAGCGGAGATGAAGGTGATTGAGGAAGAAAGAGAACAATTCACCTTGATACAAGTCAAACTGATAAATTGAGAGATGGTTTAGTGAGTTTTATTATTCCCTATTTTATTGACATTTTGTTACTTAAAAGGGCATTATTGAAGTTACTTGGTTTTCTTGATTTGATTAATTATGTTCTTTTGATTATCTCACAACATGTAGCTTATTTACAAGCTACTAATATGATATTGACCAAAATAGGTAGGACCAAGTCACTTATAATTAATCCCGACTATGATTTGAAGGATACAAGGTCAAGTTAATGACTATAAATTAGCATGTTCGGTAATTAGATTGTAATTATTGTGTAGTTAGGTTTGTTTTCAATTCTAGTAATTAGCTTTTAATTTTCATGTTCTTATAATGGTTTGGATTGCAAATTTTCTCTTCTTTTGGAGTTATTATAAGTTAAGGAAGCAAGCTTAAGAGTCAACTAAAGGAATAGAAGATGATGAAAAGGAAAGCTATTGGAACGTATTCATTTTGATCTCTGATAACGACACCGGCACCACCTCAATCACCCTGACAAGTTTCATGTTCTAACCTTTTCTCTTTTTTCACTTGTCATTTAAAATTTCCTTTATGTGTTATTAGTGGACACTCTCACACTAAGGACAATGTGTTGTCTAAGTGTGGGGAGGTTTACATTATTATTGTCATCATGAGTGAATTTTTCATGCTATATTATTAATTTTTGAATAGGCTGATATTATGTGATCATAAGTGTGAATTGTGTGGAATTTGTGTTCTAGGTATCTTTGGTTAAATATGCATGTTAATTAGGATATGACATCAGTTCGTTCACCTTATGAAATTTGTCACATATATTTATGATTATAAGTCAACTGAATAAGTAGAATCATTAGTAAAGATGATTAGCTAAAAGAAATGAGGTAGGCTATATGAAATGTGAAAAAAACGTGTATCTTTAACTATTATGCTGGCCTTCAGGTTATGAATAGAGCCAGTAGATAGTTGAGAATGTGATATAGTTGAGTAATTGGGAGACATTCATCATAAATTTTTACCTTCATGTCAAAACACTAGAATTACATTCCAACAAAGCTAATTAATAAAACATGACCTAATTGAGTAACTAGGGGAAATTCAACGAAAATGTTTTCCTTCGCATCAAAAGAATAGGTCAATGTTAAAGAAAATTTAAAAAATGGTGTTTAAATAAGTCGTACAGATCTTTGAAAATAGAAAGAATTTTCATGAAAAACTACTCAGTGATAATTCCAATTTTGATTGACTACTAGTTATCAATATGTGTATACAAGTGCTTAATATGAATGAATATAATGTTAAGGTCTTGATTTGTAATAGCCCAGATCACTCGCTCACAGATATTGTTCGCTTTGGGCCTTGGCCCAACCAAGCCTTCACGGTTTTGCTTTTCCCGAGAACTTCCCAAGAGATTATATATCCTGATACTACTCTTTCCCTAGCACATTTAACTTTGGAGTTTTGATAGGATCCGGTGCGTTAGGGCATGGAAAATGCATCTGTAATGGAGAGGTATCCATACCCTTATAAGGTGTACTTTGTTCTCCTATCCAATCGATGTGTGATCTCACACTCTCCATCCCCTGTAAGGCCTAACTCTCTTTAGGACCCCAGCCTAATTGGTACAACGGTTCGGGTACTAGCTCTAATACCACCTGTAATAGCCCAGATCACCCGCTCACAGATATTGTTCGCTTTGGGCCTTAACCTAACCAAGCCCTCATGGTTTTGCTTTTCTCGAGAACTTCCCAAGAGGTCACCCATCCTGGTACTACTCTTGCCCTAACACATTTAACTTTAGAGTTCTGATGGGATCCAATGTGTTAAGGCATGAAAAAAGTGTCTATAATGGAGAGGTATCCGTACCTTTATAAGGTGTACTTCGTTCTCCTCTCTAACTGATGTGGGATCTCACATGATTAGTAATTATATTCAATTCAAAGTGCTTATTCATGGATTGCATAAGTTAATATGTTGGAACAACTTGATTGAATATTGTTTGAGGTTTAGATGCCATTATATCATTATTGCATATTCATGAATGTATGTGTTATTGTTTGGCTAGTTTTAATTTTAGTTTTAGTTTTAGTTTGTTTTTTTTTTGGCTTGAGAAAAAGCAAAAGTTTAAGTGTGGGGATGTTGATAGGTGTAAATTATACTATGTTTTGATAGATTTTTAAGTGTGCTTTTGAGTATTTCTTAAATGATTATCATGTATATAGACTTAGAACTATGTTATTATTAGTGTTTGTATATATTCTAAATGTTTGTGTGGTTTTGACATGATTTGGATATTAAATTTATGTTTCAAGAGGTTTGTGATACATGTTTGAGTATCTGGAAATAGGATATTGAAGAAAACAGAAGAATTTCAAGTATGGAAGTTGGTCACAATTGTGAATTGCTTGTCACGATCATGATAGAGAGCACAGATTGCAACTCTAACAAATTTTAGCCTTTCCAGCACATGAATCTTTTTAAAATTTTAACATTTTGTGGCCATTTTTGGAACCAAATTAAATGGGTAAACCTATATAAGCCTCAAAATTTAAAAACATAAAACACTAAAAAAGAGCAACCACCATCTTATTAAATTAAAATTAATCCAAGGAAGATCAAGAGGAGCATCAACTCTCTAGCATTTTCCAAATTTGTAGATTCTATTCCAAATTGAGTTTTTCCTTCTTTCCTTTTTTTATTTTCATTAAAATTGATGTGTAAACTAAATTGGAAGATGTTATACACATTGATGATGTTTTAATTTCATATTAGGATTTGTTTTTGACGTATTTTGTGACTTGAACACTTTTTATTTCAATATAATGTTTTAGGTATTGTGATATTTGTGTTTGCTTATACTTCGACAATAAATCGAAAGAGTGAGTTGACAGAGATCTAACTAGCTTAGGTAATGATAGTCATCTAATAAGTCATGCAAATATAAAATTGATAATCATAAGAGGAGAGATCTTGTCTGAGAACCAAATTATCCGATAGATTGCTTAAGAAATATTTGAAAATGTTAGGCTATTTTTGTGAATTGAGAGGTTGAAAACATGGAATTTCATAATCAATTAGGGATAATTAATTGGGTTTAATTGATTACGTCTTGAGAGAGAATAATCAAACCCTTCAGAAATCTAGGATTGACACTAAATTGAATCAAAAGTGGTTAAAGGAACAAAATAATAACACAATGAATCCTAGACTTTCATATTTGATCATTCTTTTTTTATTATGGAATCTCATTTTTAAATGGTTAAGTGTTCAATTTTGTTTGATTTCTTTAACTTTTGTTATTTCTTTTCATTTAAATCGCATTTTAAAACCTTAGACAAAGGTAGGTTCAATTAGTTTTAGCTAATTCCCATGGGATCGATACCTCAATTACTACAAGTTTACGATCCGCATACTTGTGGATATTGAGACTTTTATATTAAGTAAAACTTGCTCAACATTGGTGTTCATGATGATAGTGGAAATGTTGATGGTGGTAGTGTTCCTTCTCAGTAAGAAGTGAATGTTGATTCTAAACTTGATGTTAGGAAAGGAAAAAGTCAAAACTTTTTCCACTACCAACAACTTCTTTAGCTCAGCCTTCAATTAATAGTGCTATGTAATAAAGAGAAGTGGCTTACAATGTAGATATGACAACGGCTATATAGTGGTATGATTTAGGGATAACATTCAATGCTTCCTAGTCTTATTATTATTAGCCCATGGTGGATCTTATAGCATCTTACAGTCTGGGATACAAAACTCCTTCTATTGATAACTAGAGAGGTAAACTTTTGGATAACTCAATTTATGAAATTAAAATTTATTTAGAAGAAAGAATAATGGATTGGATTATTTATAAGTGTTCAATCATGTGCGATTTTTGGAAAAATAGAAGACATGAGCCTATTATTAATATTTTCATTTATTATGCAAAGGGCTCAATTTTTTTAAGTTTATTTATGCATCTAGCCGTGTTATACTTTATTTGAAATATTCACTGAATTTGTGAATGAAGTAGGGCCAAAAAATATTGTCCAGATCATTACTAACATTGATTCTATTTATAAAGCGACGGGAAGGAGATTACAAAGAAAGTATAATTCTTTTTTTTTTTTGAATTCTTGTGCTGCACATTGCGTAGACTTAATGATGAAAAGTATAAGGGATGCTAGGTATTTTCCTATTATTGATGAACCTGTGCAGAAAACAAAAAAGATGACCAAGTTTATCTATAATTATGTATAGGTCTTGAATTTAATGAGAAGGGATTTTATCAATGGTGGGAATTTGAGTCATCCTACTGCAACAAATTTCTTATCACTTCAATGTTTTGTTATGATAAAAAAGAGTTGAGATAGATCTTTAAAAGTGATAAGTGGGTTGCATCTCAATGTGCTAAGTCTAATGCTGGATTGGAGATTTCCAAAATTATACTTAAAGATACTAACCTTTGTTCCTCATGCCAATTTGTCATTTGAGTTTGTGAGCCTTTGGTGAGGGTGCTTCGTTTGACTAATAGTGATGAAAAGGCAACAATGAGTTATTTTTATGATGCCATGGAGAAGGAGAAGGAAGCAATCAAGGGCAATTTGAAAAACAAGCCTTCTTTATACACACCTTATCTTGCAGTCATCAATGAGAGATGAGAAAGGTAACTTTACTCTCCGTTGCTTACAGCTGGGGCATTTTTGAATCCTAGTGTCTATTTCAGACCAGGTTTTATAAAGAAGGTTGAAATTAATATGGGAATGCTATTAACTATTATAATTGCCTAGGAAATGATGTAAGATCTTCTTAGCTCATAAATGGAGATTTATAAGAAGTCTTACAGGAATTTTGGGATGCCAATTGTTATTCGACAAAGAGCAAAACTTAATCTAGGTATATATTTTTTCACTTTTGTTAATTGTTGAAAATTAATTATCACTTTATTTTGTTTATAATGCTATTTTTCTTATCTTAGGACTTACATTTTCTTAGTAGGACCAATTTCAAAGTTATGTTCTAGAATTACAAAGGTTTGGAATTCGAATTCTAAGTCAATTTGTCAGTGCAATAGGCTGTGAAAGAAATGAAGCACATTTGAATTCATCCATTTTAAGAAAAGGAATAGATTCGAGCATAAAAGATTGAATGACTTAGTATTCATTTGCTATAATTTAAAGCTTCGAAAAAGGTATGTTCTTATCATTATTAAGTTAGATATAATTCCTTATAATATTTTAATAATTTAATTTTATTGTATACTTAGACTTTTAATAAAACAAGTAGTTCAGTAGATCTAATTTGCATTAATAATATCGATCTTTTAGCTGATTAGGTTTTTAAGGAACCAGGTTTGATAGATGGGAGTGACTTGGAAGATAATCTTGAATGAGAAAGCATTGAAATGTCACTTGGTACAATGAATTTGAATGATAGTGATGATGAGGCTCCTCTCAATATGAGGATTTTGTACTAAATGAGAATTGAGATTAATGTAGTTATAGCGAGTACTCCCTAGACGATTGAATGAAGTTTTAGGTCATAATTTCTCCTCTTCTTTTAATTCTTACTTTTATTTGATGTATATGTTAAATTTTATATATGCAACGTAATTGTAAATGTTTTTATTTTAGGTTTCATTTTTAGTTTGTTATTTCCTCATCACAAACTTTTGTCGAAAATTGTAATAGTTAGAGGGTTAAAGATATTTATTGTTCTTTTTATTTGATGTAATTATTATTTATTATATGATGAGATTGTAATATTTTAAATACTTCCTATTGTTTTTAATTTTATATTTGTATGATGATTAAATGATATTTTTCATATTAATTGTGGTTATTATTTATATGTGAAAAATTTGAAAATTAAAGTTAATAAAAATAAATAAATTGTTGTTATTTTAAATTTTTATTATTATAATTTTTGGAGACATGGTTAATGTAAATTATAAAGCATACAGTACAATGCAATCTATGTGTCTCCTCGAAACGCTAAGCTCTGGCTAATAACACCAACACACTGCACTCCACTCCTACAACATTTCACTATGTAGATAACACCAACCAAATGTTTGCTCAACCCCACCAATGATAGCTAGTAGGAGACTTGCCCAATTATAGCTAGACAACACCAATATGTTTTAGTATTATTTTAAAGTTCTATTTTATTTATTTATTTTATTTCATTTTTGTCAATTACTTTTAGTAACTTTCCTTTCATTTTAATTTTAAACATTATTATATTTTTAATTATTATTTGGAATATTTTTTTTTTATATTGTTATTATTATGGGACGTTCTAAAGCTACTACTAGGACTATAGTAAAAAAAAAGTAGCTGGTGAATGCAACCGCACTCCATCAGTCTACTATAAACCCTGAAATTAGTACCAAAAGGAACTGTGCTAGGATAGCAAAAGCACCTCTCTTTTGCCACCAATTGAGTTGGGCTTGTGTGGTTATCTCACTTTCAACACTACAAAATGCAAACAATGTTACATTGCTGTTAAATACCAACATATTAATATAGGTAAGTATGTACATTACTCCTCCTTAGAGGATTTGCAAATTAAAGAAAATTGATGATTTGCTTATTAACATGAGTTGGAAATATCTTGCGTTGTTTTGTTGTGCAGTCTTTATTGAATTAACTAGGGAGTTCTATACTACCTTTAAATTTGATAAACCAGATAATTTTACTTTGCGTAGTCCTAATGTGATATAGTACAAATTAATGGGTGTGGAATTCAAACTAAGCATCACTAATTTTAATTAGGTCTTAGGGTTAATGGATGAAGAATACGCTATTTGAATCAATAAAAAGAATCTATCATGGACTATGGTAAGTTTAATTCTTTTCAAGCATGGAAATTAATGTCGTCCGACCATTTGTTTATCATCCAAGTAAATCTAAGGGTAGTTATCTTAATGATATAGAGTGGATCTATATGCAACATTTCTTAGTCTTCAATCATTTAGGATGGAAGGCTAGAATGTGTACCTACATTAAAGCTAAGTTGTTATTTATTTAGTGTATGGTGAACAAAGTATGAGTCAATTTAGGTTCTTGGTTGACAATGCAATTTGACACTATTCTTTCTTCTAACAAGAATTTATGTCTTGGTTCCTTTATCACACATCTAACCACTAATATGAATTTGTTTGATATGATTGACACTAATATGTATATTGCCTATAGGATGGAACCTTTATACAGGACTTGTTCAAGCAAGATAGGTATACTCGAGCAATAAAGGAGAACATTTCATTTTATATTATGTGATCATCCCGAGAGAGGTTCATCATCAATGCAACATTTCACCACCTTTATATTTTCTGGCCCCACCAATTCGACATGAGTATCATTTTCGATTGAAAATATTGGAATGCAAAATTATTGATAAGAATTTGGATGCTCTGCTCCAATTCATAAGGGTGGTACCTCCATGTCCATCGATACCATAGTACATCTCCTTTCCAATGCTCACACCTCAGGGGGGTCTTCCACTTTGTGCTTTAATTTTGTTGATTATTAGTATGACGTGTGAGCATCTTATGCATACATTAGGAACATTGTATAATTTAGGTGTGGGGGACTGAGTGTTTATATTATGATGAACTTTGTGACTTTGCTTGGACTCATGATACTATGATTAATATATTGACTATTCCTCATGATAACCTCGTAATTTTTTGACAGTTCTTTATAAATAATCCTTAAGTTAGGGTACATTTTTGGCTTAAGAAATAATGGATGAGAGAGAAAAACATGATTAGGATTTTCATTAAATTATTTTAAGTATCTCATTGGATTTGTCAATTGAAAATGTGTATGACTTAATGCATTTTTGACACCTATGTGACCTTTGAGCCTAAGAGCATTTATCACATTTGTTCTTATACCTATCTTTTTGTTATGTGTTACCAAACATAGCCTTTTTACATTATAACTTGTTTTCGAATATGTGTTGAGACTATATTTTTGATGAATTTGTGTATAAAGATGATAAGGGCATTTATGATGACCTTTTTTTCACCTAAACAAGCATACCTTGCTTTTTATCCTTAAAAAACCAATTTGAGCCTTATCCTTTATTTTCTTGCCTAATAACCTTCTTACAAGCCACTTTTACCTTTCTTGTTGTTTATATCCTTAATTATTTTGAACCCCCTAAATTGAAGGAATTTTGTCAAGCTTATTTGCATAGGATCTTGACTATTTACATGACAAGTAAATTAATTGATTCAAGTTGCATTATTTTAATTTTTTATTTATTATTAAGGAAGAAGTAAAACAAAAGATTTCCTTTATGTTGTTTTTGTTTAAAAAAAGAAAAATTGGAAAAAATAAAAAAATAAAAAATAAAAGGGGTGATTAAAAGGGATGTTATTTGAATCAAATGAGCTTTCAGTTAATTTAAGTTGAAAACTTGTGCAGATAGGTTTGTATGATTTCCTTCAATTTATATAAATAAAAATCTTCTTTTTTCTCATACCTTTCCTAAGCCAAGTTACAACCTTTGTAAAGTCCCTTTGATGTGGGCATTAAGTGCATTTTCGTTAAGTGATGGAGATATGATTCTTGAGCTAGTTTATGGAAATAACTCGATATGCTTTGATTTGAGAGCTTAATGAACCCTAAACACTTTGAGTGTATAGACTAAAATCCCTGAGAGGCCGTTAAGTATTATTTCATTTGGTTTTGATGGAATTGATGAGATGCTATGTCTTAATTATAGCAATATGTCCTATGAATATTTATTCTCTTGATTGTTATTTTATCCTAAACCAATAATGTAAATTAGCTTTAAGATATTTATGGGTAACATGAAAGAAGATGAGAGGTTGTTACAATGATAATTGATATATTGAATTGATGTATGCTTGAGGAGAAGCATGAGTAAGATATGCGAGAAATTGATAAGATGTTATTTTGATGTATAAATTGGAATTATCTCTTTTATTTTGGATATGTTTTATGCTTAAATAGGAAAATTAATGTTTGTTTTGTTTTAGGAGATGAAAAGTGGAGATTGCATCAAATTGATAAAATTTTAGAACAAAATCTCATAAGGTTACAAGTATAGTTTTGAATCCTCTTGAATTGAAATATTTAAGTTTAGCCACATAGAGCTTAAGTTTCAACACCAACGATAAAAAAAAGATGAAATATTGACAAAAATCTAAGATGAAAGACATTTAATGATTATGGAGAGGTGGAAAATGTCTTTTTTTAATTGTTTTCCTAATTTAAACCTAGTTTAATCCTATCTTGCAAAGATTCACATCTAAAAAAAATTCAAATCCCTATATAATAGGGATGAAACTTCTTTTCTAATTAAACATCACCTCTTCAAGTGAATCTAACATTAGGTTCGATCTCACCTTATCCACTACAGTAATCTGTCCATTTTTCCAAAGTTCATGATTTTCACCAACAATGTCCCAATTTGATGTAGTCTTGACTTTTCATCTCCTAAAATAAAACAAACGTTAATTTTTTATTTAAGCACGAAAATATATCCAAAATGAAAGAGATAATTCCAACTAATACATCAAAATAACTTCTTATCAAATTCCCCTACACTTACTGAATTGATATATGCTTGTCCTCAAGCATATATCAATTCAGTACATCAATCATCCTTATAACAACCTTTCATCCTCTTTCTTGTTATCTATAGATATCCAAAACCTAATTAACATTAAAGTTTTGGGATAAAATAATAATTGAGAGATCACAGGTCATAATGTTAGAATTTAAAACATAATATTCCATCAATTTCATTAAAATTAAATGAAACAAGGCTTGACACCCTCTCATAGATTTCACTCCATACACTCAAAGTGTTTCGAGTTCATTAAACTTTCAAATCAAAGCATAACGAGTTATTTTAATAAGCTTGCTCAAGAATCATATCTCCACCATATAACAAAAATGAACTTAATACATAAATCAAAGGGACTTATCCACACAAGTTTTAATTTCAATCAATCCAAAACTTATTTGATTCAAATAATGTCCCTTTTAATCCTTTTTTCTTTTTTTAACAAGAACATCAAAGAGGAGATTTCTCTTTTTTTTGTTTTCGTTATATTTCTCCCCAGTTCTTAAAATAAAAAATAAAAACAATGCAACTTGAATCA
This sequence comes from Erythroxylum haughtii, assembly GCA_025504935.2. NCBI lineage: Eukaryota > Viridiplantae > Streptophyta > Magnoliopsida > Malpighiales > Erythroxylaceae > Erythroxylum > Erythroxylum haughtii. The sequence goes on along the minus strand of JANSVB020000153.1, from coordinate 971,037 downwards.
ACTAATTTACCTTTCATAGAAATAGTCAAAATCATATATTAATAATCTTGATACAATTCCTTCAATTTAGTTCAAAATTATTGTGGACATCAATAAAAGAAGGGTAAAAGTGGCTTGTATGTAAGAAAAGAAAGGGTGAGGCTCAAATTGGTTTTCGAGGGATAAAACATAAGGTAGGCTAGCTTAGGTCAAAAATGGCTATCCTAAGTTCTCTTATCATCTTTATATACAAATTCATCAAAAATGTGGTCTCAAAATGTATTCAAAAGCAAGTTTTAGCATAAAAAGCTATGTTTGACAACATATAATAAAAAGATATGTATAAACACAAATGTGATTAATGCTCTTAGGATCAAAGCTGACATAGATGTAAACAGTGCATCAATTCTTGCACAGTTTCATTTAACAAATCCAATGAGATACTTAAATTAATTTACTGAAAAATAACAATCATGCTTGTCTCTCTCATGTATTATTTCTTAAATTGAAAATGTACCATAACTTAAGGTTAATTTATAAACAAAAATCATAAAATTATGAAGCTATAATAAGAAATAATTAACATATGAATCATATTATTCATGAGTTCAAGAACAAATCATAAAGTCCATCATAATATATATTTTCTTAAGCCCCACACCTAAATCATATTTTGTCCCCAGTGTGTGCACAAGATACTCACATCTCACAAAAACAATCAATAAAATAAAGCACAAATTATAAGACTTCCCTGAGGTGTGAGTATTTGAAAGTAGATGTACTATGGTGTTTGTGGACATAGAGGTGTCAAATGACACATAACTAAATGTCTCTTTTTTTCTCAATCAAACATATCCTTTGGCTATTTGAACATGCTTCCAATGGGTATTTGTCGTAAGTTCTGAGGGAGCTTGTGTAGTTGGATTTACCATAGACTTTCCTTTCACTAATATCCTAAGAGTATCTTTAAAAGTCCTATAATGAATACAAATCTAAATAGAACAATAATTCAAAAATAATGAAAACAATCTAATAATTAAAATGAAAGTAAAGAAACTAAAAGTAATTAATAAAAATGAAGGAAAAAGGAATAAAACATTAATACAATACTAGTAAGGGATGGCCGTAGGCTGGGATGTTTACAATTGCTAAAAGATAAGACTTAGGTTAGATGCTAAAAAAAACAAAAGAATTAGGGTTTGGTTTTGTTGTTTTTTAATCTAAAAAGTTAATAATAAGAATAATATTTTTAAAAATTATATAACGTTATTATTTTATTATTATTTTAATAAATAAATAAATAAATAGATACAATTTTTTTAAAAATCAATAGATAACTAATATGTATAAGGTGTGATCTCACCTTATGGCATTTTAGAGTTTCCATTCCAGAAAGCTAAATTACATAAGGCGTGATCTCACCTTATGAGATTTGGTACTCTGGAATTTTGGAGTTTCATTCTAGAAAGCTAAAGCACATAAAGCATGATCTCACCTTATAAGACTTAGTATTATGGAACTTTAGGGTCTTTACTCCTGAAAATTAAATTACATAAGATGTGATCACACCTTATTATATTTAATATTATGGAATTTTAAGATCCATTTCTCCCATATGCCAATAAACTTATTTTCTTAAATAATCAAAAGAAAAATATATAACTAAAACAAAATTAATAAAAAAACATATTTTTAGGTTGCCTCCTGAAAAGCACAATTGTTTAACATTGTTATGCTCGATAGGGATTTTTCTTCTTCTCAAACGTTTACATAATTGCAATGTTGTACTCCTCATATAGTGCTATTAGCCCTTCCTTTTACCCTATAGTCAACCTTTTTGAGATGATCGTACTTAATGACTCGTCATCACCCAAATAAACATACATTAGATGATCAAGTGATGCCTTCATCCCTATCTTTAGAGCCTACAAATAAAAGGTACGATTTTGTTATAAGTTATTAGTAAGTTCATCATTCAAAGTTTTTGAATCTATTAGCATTATTGATAATGATTCTACAACTTCACAAGTTCCATCAACTTGCTGGTTCACTTCCACTTTAGCCTTAAAGTCCAACTCATTTTCAACACTTTCATCTTTAAATATATCCTGCATAAATGAATCTGTAATAACCATATGATAAATGGATTGAAAATCATTAGGGTACTTCGTTGCTTCAAAATATTGAACTTCATTATCTCTCCATCAAACTCAAGGAAAAGAGTACCCTCATCCACATCTATTTTCGTCTTGGCCGTATTCATAAATGGCTTTTCCAACAAAATTGAAGTTGAATGTTCAACATTATCTCCATCCTTTTTCAAGATGTAAAAGTTCATTGGGAATACCAAATCATTAACTTAGACTAAAAATCCTCTATAATACCAATAGGACGTACATAAGAACAATCAAATAGTTGAATAATCACATTAGTTTCTTGCAAAGAATTTAGATTTAAAGTTCAGTAAATTAAGTATGGCATGACATTAATAGATGCACCTAAGTCTAGCATGTCTTGCATAACTTTCGTATTACCAATAACATATGGAAGTGTAAACATAGATGGATCTTTTCATTTTTCTAGTAATTTTCTATCTATCACGATTGATAAATTCTTACCCAAAATTATTCTCCCCTTGTCCTTTAACTTCCTTTTATTTGTGCATAGTGCTTTAAATTTTTTTGCATATTTCAAAACTTGCCTGATGGATTCTAGAAGTGTTATATTGATTTCCACCTTTCTAAAGGTTTCTAGGATCTTTCTTTCATGTTCCTCTTCTTTTGGTCTAGTCAACCTGCTAGGTAAAGGTGTCCATGTGCATTAATTGATATTGATGAAGATAAATCTTTTTTTAACCTTTATTAATTGTTAAGTTGGAAGTTCTTCCTTCTTTTCTCCATCGTCATGCTTTTCTATCTTCATTGCCAAGGAAGATCCATATTCAATTTCCTTACCACTTCTTAAAGTCAATTCACTCATATTCTCCTTAGGATTCACCACCATTTAGGAAGGTAATTTTCCTTAATGATTTTGAACCCCTAAATTGAAGGAATTATATTGAGCTCTTTGAATAGGATTTTGGCTATTTCCATGAAAAGTAAATTAATTGATTCAAGTTGCATTATTTTAATTTTTTATTAAGGGAGAATAGAAATATTTCCTCTTTGATGTTCTTGTTTAAAAAAGAAAAAAGAAAAAAGAAGAAAAATAAAAATAAAGGGTGATTGAAAGGGATGCTAATTAAATCAAATGAGTTTTGGATTTATTTTAAGTTGAAAAATTGTGCAAATGAGTTTGTATGATTTCTTTCAATTTGTTTAACCAAAAATCTTCTCCTTGTCATACTTTAGGTAAGCCAAGTTACAAACCTTATAAAGTCCCTTTGATGTATGCACTAAGTTCATTTTTGTTAGGTGATGGAGATATGATTCTTGAGCAAGTTTACGGAAATAACTCAGTATGCTTTGATTTGAGAGCTTAATGAACCCTAAACACTTTGAGTGTATGGAGTGAAATCCTTGAGAGGGTGTTAAGTCTTCTTTCATTTGATTTTAATGGAATTAATGAGATGTTGTGTTTAAATTCTAACTGTTTGTCTTATGAGTGCTTATTCTCTAGATTGTTATTTTACCCTGAATCTTTAACGTGAATTAGCTTTTGGATATTTATGGATAAAAAAAAAGAAGATGAGAGGTTGTTATGAAGATAATTGACATATTGAATTGTTGTATACTTGAGGAAATGTATGAGTTTGGCGTGGGGGAATTTGATAAGATGTTATTTTGATATATTAATTAGAATTATCTCTTTTGTTTTGGATATATTTTGGTGCTTAAATAGGCAAATAATGTTTGTTTTGTTTTAGGATATGAAAGCTGGGGATTGCATTAAATTGGGGCATTATTGGTGAAAATCACAAAATTTTCCCAATTCGATGCAATCTCCACCTTTCATTTCCTAAAACAAAAAAACATTAATTTTCCTATTTAAGCATTAAAATATATCCAAAACAAAAGATAAAATTCCAATTAATATATCAAAATAACATCTTATCAATATTGACCTTTGTACATAGCTTAGTGATGCAAAAAGGATTTTTGATAGGCTCCTCATGCAATCTATCTCTTTTCTTGAAAATTTTATATCATCTTTCATGATGGTGTTTTGTAAGAAGAAAAAAACTTATTATTAGGTATAGATAGAACCATATTCCTCTTAATAAACTGACAACCGTCAGTCAGTTTCAAAATTCTCCATTATAATGGGCCAAACCCTTGAGAACCCATTCATTAAATTATTAAATCCCTTAACTTTCTTTTAAAACATAAGTCACTTAAGGGATTAATTTCTAACATTCTCCCATATGAATTGTGTAACTTTCTATAGTCTATTGCATTAATAATTCAAGCAATCATAATGCATAACAATAGTCATAATTCACATACTCTAATATCATCAATAATCATATTCAAGTATAAGACTAATAAGGGTTATGGTGGTTATACATTACTAGTTCAACATACTCCCTACCATGTACTACTATAATGGCCCTTCTATTTAATCATGATTATAAATGGGATGTACATAATAGGATTTATCATTCAATTTTATTTTTCAATATCATACATCGCAATCAAATATATAAAGAAGAAAACAGATGTTGGAGTTATGTAAATATAGTGCCCTGAAAAGTAAGTGTATTTACATATAACTTGATCTTCTTCCAGTTACATTTTTGTAATGAAAATATTTATTATTAATAAAAAAAAGAGTTTAGTTTTATTTGTATGAGCATAATATAACTAGTCATAAGGTACCAAGATTCTTTTATATGCAATATACATGGAGATGTATGGGAAACATGTATATATTATTAGAGTTTAAATTAATTGATTCACTGTTGAATAATCAAGATAGTCGCTTGATTATGGTTTAGACAATAGCGTTCCGATTTATCTCCATGTAAGTAAAAGAGTTTACTTCAAGGGAATAATGACTTTATATCATGATATTACTTGACTATCGATAATGGCACTATTAAATGAATATGAAATCATGTATGTTTTTAAAGAATAAAGTATGTCGTTTCTTTAATCTTAAAACATACACTTTAGCATTCGTGTATTATGGGCCATAATTTTGATGAGTGGTGAACTCATATGTGTTTCATTATAATTTTTTATATGATCAAAATGGATTTTTATAGAGTATCAATCCAGTGTCTACATGTTAGAATTATTGATTGAAACATGTATTAGGGAACATTCACTCAAATAACGAGTTTATAGTGATATAATCACTTTTAAATGTTTTACAGAAATTGGTGATTAAACTGGGGCTAGTGGTTTGATGGACTACCTACCCATCAAGTCAACACCAAGATGAGATCTTGTGTGTTAATCACCATATATAGTGAAGTGGGAGATCTAGAAGGAAAACCAATAAAAGGGCAAAATGGTAATTTTTATTCTTGATTTTGTGGATGGCAATAATATGGCTCATAATAGAGTTTGCAATTGGCCATCTTTTTTTAAACATGTTTTCTCATAGTATTTAGTAATTCAAGAGTTTAGCTAATTATCTTTAGCGGAATGAGTAAAAGCCAATATAATAGTACAGTCTAATAGTCTCAGTTCCATTTGTTTAGTACCATTGGAATACTAAGTAATTTTTAGAGAAGAAAACAATTACAAAATTATCACAACAAATTTTTAATGGCCTGGATATACTATTGACAATTCCAAGACCTAAAGTAAAGTTTCATAGCCATTTAACACGAATCATAGCTTAAAGCATGCCATAAATTTAACCCTTATATTGGAGTAGCAATTATAAATTGCTTCACACTCTTTCATGAGATGGTTCCTGTACCTAGTAGATAAACATAGTCAAAAGTAGATTTTCTTATATCTACATAGCAAAGTCTTATTCTAGGTGTCTAATCAACTTAACTCAAGGTGATCAGAATTAATAAAAGTAAGTACGCGTTCTTTAGTTCCCTACTAATATCTCAGAACTTTCTTTGCAGCTTTTTAGTGATCCATACCAAGATTACTCTGATATTTCCCTTAGATCCCTACTTTAAAACTTATGTCTGGTCTTGTGTAGGTTTAAGCATCCATTAGGCTCCTAACTACAGATGCATACAGAATCAATTCCATTTTCTTTCATTCTAAGTCACTTTTTAGACATTACATAAGGCTAAAATTATCTCCTTTTTAAATTGGGACTAGTGATGCTAAACAATTTCCCATCCTAAATCTCTCTAATACTTTATTAATAGATGCTTTCTAAAACAAACCTAGTAATCATTGTGAACTATCATTGAATATTTCTATTCCTATCATAAATGTTGCCTCACTTATATCTTTCACTTCGAAATGAGTAGAGAAAATTTTCTTAGTCTTACCTAATAGACCAAGATCATTAGCTATGAGCAAGATGTCAAAAACATAGAGAACCAGAAAAGTAAACTTACTCTTATTGATCTTCAGATATATACATCGATTAATGGTATTTTCTTTAGATCTAAAGGAAAAAAACAATATTATTGAACTTTAAGATACCATTATTGGGAAGCTTGTTTAATTTTGTATATTGAATTTTTTGGTTTACATATCTTGTGTTCCTTTTTAGCCTTTATGAACCCTATTAGTTGGTTTATATAGACTTTGTCCTCTAAACCCCTATATAGAAAGGTAGTTTTCACATCCATTTGGTGTAACTTTGAATCAAAATGTGCCATTAAAGCCATAATAATTTTGAGTGAATCCTTATTAGAGAATGATGAGAAACTCTCCTTATAATCAATGTCATCTCTCTGATCAAATCATTTAGCAACTAAATTGGCCTTATAACATTCTAGGTTACCAAGAAAAATGACATCTTAAAGAACCAGTTACAATCAATTCTCTTATATCGTTCTGAAAATTCCACAAGGCCCCAAACAACATTATGTTCTGCATATTTGAACTCATCTTTCGTGACATCAAACCACTTATCAAAATTTTCACTACTCATGGCTTATAAAAAATTAAGTAGGTCATTCTCAATTCCTAAATCATTTTCTAAATTGTGTATATACCATAGAGTCATCATAAATAATTGGTCTTCTTTCTTTTAGAGACCTTCTTAATGATAAATAATTGTGGTTCTTCTATGTAGGTTCATTCATTTCATGTTCAATTTCATTATAAATAATGGGTTCACTAATTTATTGTTCTTCATGATCCTAAAGTAGTTCAATAATTTGTGGAACAACAACTTTAGTATGTGTACAAGCCATATGGACTTGCACAACCTCAAGGACTTGCTCTTCTATTTCTTAAATATCCATTATATATGGTGTTTCAACCTCAAGGATTTGTTTCTCCATGTTTAACGAATCTGACAACCCTATTTTCCACAATTCTTATAATATGGTTAGGATAACCAAATATATACCCTTTAGACTTCTTTCGATAAATAATGAAATAGTTGTTGATTTTTTTTGCATCCAATTTCCTTTTTATGTGGATTATAATGTCTAATTTTTGCCTCATAACCCTAAATATGTAGGTTCCTTAAACTAGGTTTCCTTCTAGTCTACATTTCAAAGGGAGTCTCTAGAACTGCCTTACTAGGAAACCTATTCAATAAATATGTGGCATTTTTAGTGCAAATGTCCATAAAGAAGTGGGTAAAGATGTGTTACACATCATACTCCTAACTATATCTAATAAAGTTATATTGCGCGTTTCTACCACATCATTTTGTTGTTGTGTACTTGGCATTATGTATTGCTCACAAATACCATGTCTTTCAAAGAATTTAGCAAAAAGATCAAGATTTTTACCACTTTTGTCATATTTACCCTAATACTCACCACCATTATTATACCTGAATATTTTCACCTTTTGGATAAATGCTTTTAAACTCATTAATAAACCTCCAAGATGCTTGCAACCTAAGATTTATCATTTAACAAATAGACATATCCATAACATGAATAATCATCTATAATGGTGATAAAATACTTTTCTTTATTGAAAGTAGGCACATCAAATTGTCCGCACACATCAATATGAATTATTTCAAAAAGTTAAAGGCTTCTTGTGGCTTATTTCTTTATTATTTGTTTTGTTTATTTACCTTTAATACAACCCACACAAATGTTAAGATAAGTAAAATCCAATTTAGGAAGTATTTCATTCTTTACTAATCTTTGAATTTATTCTTTAGAAATGTGTCCCAAATGCTAATTCCATATGTAAACATATCTATCACCAATGAAAATACATTTGATATCAATATTGGGATTTAAAGTCAATAAAAATTTACCATAAACAATAACAAAGTTTAATTTCTATAAACCATCACACAATACACCACTACTAATCACATGGTTATATTTGTACAAACTACCACTACCAAATTTACATAGGTATCTAGATCTATTAAGTTTGGATAAAGAAACTAAATTCCTAGACATAATAGGTATATAAAAAGTTTCACATAAGTCCAAATGATATCCATTGTCTAGCAATAAGCAATATGTCCTAACATTGGAACTCTCATTCTATTGCCCATATAGACAAATCTTTTATTTAAATTTATGGTTTAGATAATTAAAGAATCACTGCAAGTTATTAGAAATATAATTTGTACAATAAGAATCAATCCACTAAGTGTTAAAAGGAACTTCAGCAAGCTTTATTTCAAAACATATACAAGCACATGGCATACCTTTCTTCTTAAACCTTGCCTTACATTTAGAAAATTCCTTTTGAAAATGCCCAACCTTCTTACATAAATGGCATCTGCATTGATCATGTTCCTTCTTGTGGTTCTGAGAAGATTCCCCACTAACTTTTAGGTGTCTCTTCACATACTTACAATTCTTTCCACCTTTCTTACTAGCTCCTTGATTCTTGACATAAGTAGTATAGTGGCTTCCTTGATTCTTAAGTCTAGTCTCTTCCTGGACTAACATATCATACAACTCATGAACATTATATTTTTTATTTCATAATAGTATAGTTCATTGGGAATTGACCGTAATAGTATAGTTCATTTGCAATATTTGTCATATCAATGACATGGTCACATATAGTGCACGATCTATCAAACTTCATGGTGGTCGATGTACCTATAAGAGTCCCAATAAGAAACATATAAGTAGTTTGGGAGAACAATTATGTAAACTTAAGTAATTCTTTAGCACTTTTAATTTTGGGAAAAGTAGACTTAATATTGCCAGCAATTGCCATCTTCATATATATCAGAATCAATCTATTTGATCTTCCTTAGTTATTATAATAGATTTTCTCCTCATTGGTGCTCAAAACATTCGAAGCATTAGGATTCTCATTCTGAGTGTGAAATCTAAGTCCAAAACTCTAAGTAGAACTTAATTTGTTCACTCTATTTAGAAAAGTTTAGTCCATTAAACATTGCAGCAAATGGAAGATCTGGATATATGGCAATAGCTACTGTACGAAATTAAAACTTAATATTAATGTTTTGAGTCATACAAGAATATGCCACACAAATTAAAAAATTTCATAAATTGTATATTAATGTTCACCTCTAGACAATCCATGAAGACACTATATAATACATAATAATTCTCATAAGTTGCATACTAATGTTTACATTTGGGCAATCCATCAATATACCATAAAACACAAAATGATCATATGTACGTAATTTGATAATTACACTTACACCAACTAGAAATATTTATTATCTTTGGATATCAAAACACAAATAATTATGTATATGCATTACCTACATTCATTCTCATTAACTATAAAAATAAACAAACCACCTTTAGGCAGTTTTAGAAATATTATATACTGATAAGTTTCAATTTAACCATAAAATTACAATTAATAAACATCTAAGTATAATTAGCTGAAATTTAAAACATGATATCTATAATTAAAAATTAAAATAAAAAATGACCAACAATGTTGGAATTTCCTATTGCTTGGTGTTGGGATATCCCAGTGCCTATTGCTAACATTATGTCCCAACATTCGGATTTCCTAGTGGTTAGTGTTGGTCATGTTGCCAGGGCTTACCGACTCTGGGATTTTATTCCCAATCTTTAGCATTGACGCTAGGAAACTTTTACCATCAATTTTCATTCTTCTTCTTTTTTTTTTCTAATTCTATACATTTGATATTAAATCAACCTTGAAAATCATTACATCCATGAGAAATGAACATTAGGGTTTTCGAAAATTTTAGATTAGGATTCTTAAAGTTCTCTTAATGATTAAAAATCTACATTAAAGGAGAACTACAAATATCTTATAACCATACCATGATACCACATATAAGCATAATTTTTATAAATATAACAAGCATTAGAAATTTTTAGACAAATATTCAATCATGATCATAAGTTTATTATAACACAAAGACAAAGTTTATCAATACTGACCTTTGTCCAAAGTTTAATGATGCAAAAATGATTTTTAATAAGCTTCTTTCCCCATCTGTCTCTTTCCTTGAACTTTCTCACTTTCTTTCATGATAGTGTTTTGTTAGAAGACAAAAATTTATTGTTAAGTAAAGATAGAACCTTAATCCTTTTAATAAACTAACATCCATAAGTCAATTTAAAACTTCCCATCATAACAAATCAAAAGTCCATTTATTAAAAATTTGAAACTCTTAGCTACCTTTTAACATATAAGTCACTTAAAGGATTAATTTTAAATAGACAAAGCAGTTTTATTAACAACATGGTGTCCATCATAGGGAGATGAGAGGCATTGATGTAGAATTTGTTCCATTTCCTCCTTATGTACACATCTTAGAACCCCATCAAAACATCTTCAGGATAACAAAGGATCATCTCGATAGTAAGATTTAACTTTTAATAGAAATTTCTTCCTTTGATAATAGGGAAAATCTATTAGGATAATTTCAAAGATAAAGAAGTTCAAAAAAATATCTATAAATTGATTTGCTTTATTATGGTGAATAGTTGAAAACCCCTCGTTGAGAAATTGATAATCGATAGGTTCCTTATCCATTTGGTCTCTTACTCCACTCTCAATAGGTGATATGCCACTAAGTTATTTGACCCTTTCTTATCTTTGAGTTCTTGATCAAGTTCCTATAAAAGAAAATCTAACGAATTAATCTTGGTTTCACATCCTTTTCATGTAAGAGATATTTTAGTGCCAAATTGTCAGTATAAACAATCACTTTGGAACCTACAAGATAAGATCTAATTTTTTTTAAAAGTAAAGATTAAAAATAAAGTTCCTTTTCAGTGGTGACACAATCAATTTAAGTATCATTGGGAACTTTGATACTATAATATATAATATGAATTTTTTTATTCAATTTTTAGCCTAAAATAGTACATACTATATAATTACTAGCATCACAAATTAGCTCAAAGGGGAGGTTCTATTTAGGTATAAATTACAGGAACTAAAGTTAGTTCCTTCTTCAATATGTTAAATGCAAAATGAAATTCATTAATAAATTTATATGGAACATCCTTTTGCAATAAGTGACACAAAGGTTGACTAATTTTTAAAAAACTTTATAAAATGTTAATAAAAACTGGCATAGGCAAGAAAATTTTTGACTATAAAGACTAATTTTGGGAGTGGTAATCTTTCTATAACTTCAACTTTAGCTCGATCTACCTCAATACTATGTATATAAATCCTATATCCCATTACTATTCTTTCTTGTACCATAAAATGACATTTTTCTCGAATTAAACACCAAATTAGTGTCTGTATATCTTCGGTAGGTGAAAATGTTAAAAGAACATGTAAATGTTATCTTCTCTTAATCTTTTGGTGCAATAAGGATTTGGTTATATCCTTATCATCCATCAATGAAGCAATAAAATAATGTCTTGCTAACCTTTCAAACATCTAGTTAATGACCAGTAGAGGGAACTGGTCTTTTCATGTGGCAACAACACACTTCCTATAGTCAATGCACATTCTTCACCCATTGACAACGTTAATGATGATCAACTCATCCTTCTTATCATTCACCACCATCATACCTCCTTTATTTAGTATAAATTGTATAGGGACTCACGCATGAGCTATAAAATTATGGTATATGATTCATGCATCTAAAAGTTTAATTCCCTTAAAGTGCATAATTTCTTTTATAATTAGATTGATTTATCATTGGTTCTCCACATTATTTTTATGGTTGTCCTCCTTAAGGATTTGATGGTAACACAAATATAAAATAATTCCTTGAATGTTTGAGATTGTCCATGCAATCTCCATCTTATGCTCTTAAAGAACCTTACATAGAATGTAGATAATAAGACATAATAACATGATAAGTATTATTTTCTCCTAAACATGCATAACATAAGTAAGAAGACAATTTTTTTTCATTAAGGTGTTGGTGCTTCTTATTAGATGGTAGGGTTTAGGGTCCCCTTCTCCTGAGTACTTAAAAACACGAGAACATTGAGCTGTATAGTCTTCCCATTCCAACCTAACAGCATAATAAAGAAGGTTAGGATCCTGCTCCTCTTTGTCATTAAGTTCTCAATATATAGATGATATTTCTTCATAACTAAAACTTCTCTATCTCTCTAAATTCATAAAATTCTATATTAGTGACCCACCTTAACTCCTGTAGAATTGGG
>JANSVB020000153.1:895436-905983 GCA_025504935.2 Erythroxylum haughtii | reverse complement strand
TATATAATGCTCATTCAGATAAAACCAAACTCTTTTGTTTTATTAATAATAAATATTTTCATTACAAAACTGTAACTAAAGAAGATAAAGTTACATATAAATACACTTGCTTTCCAGGGCACTATATTTACATAACTCCAACAAGAACTAAACAAAAAAAAAGTGCCATTAAATTTTTATGAAATCCCATGAACTCAATAATGGGGGTGGCGAGTGATAGATGTGTTTTATAGTGTGTTCTAAGGTTTTTTTTAGAGATAATTATATGTTTAGGACTTAAATTTATGTCTTTGTTAGTGTTTTGTGTGTGTTTGTTTGATTATTGTTGATTATGACAAGAATTTTATCTTAATGCATATTTTGGGGGATGTTTAATATGTTTTGATGAGAAGTTAAGACAAGAAACTTGAAGAAAAGTTAAAGAAAAAGCTAAAGGAAGAGGTATATCATATTCGTGCAAGATGGAAGCTAGAGTAGCTGGAAATTCCTAATCATAATTTTTCTTGAATTTTTCAAGTCATGAGATTTTTGTACTTTCAATGATTTAAGGCTATTTTTGGAATATAAATAAGTAAATCCTTAAAAGAGCCCTAAGAGGATTATGAAGTATGAAAGGCAAAATTCTAGAAGAAAAAAAATTGGAAGAACAAAGTTGCAAAATTTTCCAACTCAAGGAAAAGAAAAATAAGACATCTAGAATTCAAACTTCTATTCTATTCTTTTTCTTTCCTTGTTATTGAATGTTGATTATGATCAATTTGGGATATATTTTGACTATGGGTTTGTAAATTTATTTTAGAGATTACTCTTGAATTGTTCTTTTCTTGTGGGTCATTCCGAAACAACCTCTCTATTAGTTAGGAGTAAGATTGCATATATTAAACCTCCTTAGACCCTCATTTAGGGAGATTTATGCTGAGTTGTTATTGTTATTATTATTTGCTCTTGAATTGTTTTGTTGAACTTTTGTGCTCTTGATTTAATATAAATATACTTTATAATCTTTATTATTTTATATTTGAACTGAATTGAGAGATCAGGTTGAATTATCTGTGTTATATTACCCAGAAAGATTTGGTACTATAATAGACCTATAAACATAATATTAATAGTTAATTAAAGATAGATCTCAATTGTTTGTTAGTTACCCTTAAGATTGCTTTAAATCTAATTAGATAGTTGGGAAGAGTGTTGATAAATCGAGAGGTTACAATTTAATTAATATCTTTTTTAATTATGATTACCTGGTTAGATATTGAGAAAGAGTAATCATAATTATTTGATATGTAGGGTCGAGTATTGTTAAATCAAAAAGATTAGGGAAAAAAAGGACATAAATAATTTCTAAGTTGTCATCATTAATTAATAAACAAATTCAATCCTACTTATTAAGGATTCAATTATTAATTTTTTTTAGTTTAGTTTATTTTCTATTTATATTATCATATTGTTTATCTTAAACAAAAATTTCTAGGCATCTAGAACAATCCTCTTAGGAACAATACTGTTTATACTATAACAATATGACCCATGTACTTCCAGTATAGATAGATTTAAAAATCACATTAAATGTGATTAAATTTTCTTAGCTTGGAAAATGTGACAATATGGAAGTAGTTGGTACAAGTCTTTTCGGCTAAATACTCCCCCTTATCAAAGACGACAAGCTAGGATTATAAAGGAAATAAAACATGGTTCAAAAGCTTTCTGAGATAGAGAGAACATCATGGAATAATATTCATTTCTTAATATCGTTATGTATAGAATAGTACAAAGGTTATTAAGATTTGATTCCCCATTTTTAAATAAATTCTTTAAATAATCGTAACTGATTTCAAATAAAAATAATAAATTATTTAGATGATGATATATATAGTTGGAGGAACGTTTTATGAATGAAATTTAATATGTTAAAAAGAATTAAATTATAATGTATTATTAATAATAAAACTAAAAAGGATAATGGAATCAATTTTTATTATAATCTTCAATTTAATAGTTTTTTTTAGTTTTTATTACAAATCTCATCTAAATAAAATTTATATTTAATAATAAAAAAAAGAAATTAAAACCAAAACGTGTAATAGAAGTAAAATCAAACAATTAATTAGTAAAATTTTGAAACGAGAGTCAGTAGGTTGACGGGTAGTGGATATTCATCTTTGGAAGAATTAAGCCTTTAATGAATATGCCAATGTCACAAGTACTCCATGTTAATTCATATATTATAATTAGATGCTACAAGAGTATATTTTCCTTCCGTCCGTCGCTATTTGACGGTTTCCTTGTAGTGCAATGTCACAAGTAGTCTATGTTAATTCACAAGTAGTCTATCTCGTCACACGCAACCGTTTTTCCTCACACATATTGTGTCATTTTCGAAAGTTACAATAAATACAGATCAAACAAAATTTTATTTGAAGGAAACATATAACTATTCAATCACCAAAAATTATAAAATTGTGGAGCTCCACAGCTCAAGTGTGTTCACCTCATAATTACTTTCTTCTTAATGTTAGTTAAGCGTACGTACGTTACTTTTGGTTCCATTAAACTGTTTAATTGTTTGTGAGTTATAAGAAACTCCTCAGAGGTTTGGTTGTTAATATCTTCTTCTTTTACATTACAGGCTAGTTATGATGTTAGGAATTGAAGAAACTAGCTAATTAACTAGCGATGTATGTATTATATTAAAAGATTAAATATATAATTATTTATATTGAACCACATATACTTATTCGTTATCCTTTAATCATACCACGCTAACTTTTAAAATTGAATGTTAAAATTTCTAGAGTTGCGCTTATGAAAAGTAAGTTGAGTTTGTCTTTATGACACCATAAATTTGTAACGAAACGAAAATGTTTGAATATCATCTAAAAGCTCACACCTTGGATATATATCGATCAACTTTAAAAACATGCATGGCTGAATAACATTTTCTGCATTGATTATTGCTTCCGACCCATTCCTTCGCAACAATGGAACTTGAAGACAATAATGGAAATGATTTTTTCAGTGATGAGAAACAGGTAAGTCGACAGTACTGATATATATATATTGTCGTGAAAAGAATTTATCTTTGTAATTATTAATTATGGAAGTGGAATTAGCCAAAAAAAGGCTAAAGACCAGGAAGTACATGTACTTTACATGAGATTAAAATCATATCATACATGTTCCATTGCTAACTCAACCTCCTCTCACTGAGTGAAGAAAGCAGAGTTGGTATTCATACCAGCACCAGGTTTCGGTCATGTCGTAGCAACTACAGAGATTGCAAAGCTTCTTGTGGACCGAGATGACAGAATATATGTGACAGTTGTAACCATGAGATTTCCATTCGATAGTCACAATCAACACACAACACTCACCTCCTCCACCTTCTCTGAACGCATCGAGATCCTCCATCTTTCACCCCAGAATCCCAGGTCTCCTGGACAGGACGTATTTTCTTACGTTGCCAGCTACAAAACCCTTGTTAAAGAAGTTGTTTCCAATCGAACTCAGTCTGATTCAAGCCCCAACTCCCCACGTCTTGTCGGCTTTTTTGTCGATATGTTCTGCTCCACAATGATTGATGTAGCAAGTGAACTCGGAGTTCCGTCCTACATTTACTACACTTCCAATGCAGCTTTTCTTGGTTTTACACTTCACATCCAGACTCTTTACGATGAGAAGAAACTGAATTTCACCGAGTTGGAGGACTCAAATGCTGAGTTGATCATACCGAGTTTGGTGAAGCCCCTCCCCACAAAGGTCTTGCCATCTTTAGTATTCAACAAAGATTTGGTTCCCCCTTTCCTTGGGAACACAAGGAGGTTTAGAGAAACAAAGGGCATCTTGGTCAATACATTCATGGAGTACGAATCTCATGCAATCAACTCCCTTTCTGGTGGTAAGAAGAATAAGATCCCACCGGTGTATCCTGTGGGACCAATTTTGAATCTAAGCAGTGATCAAAGCGACAAATGCAGAGACGTCATGGAATGGCTTGATCAACAACCTAAATCATCAGTTGTGTTCCTGTGCTTTGGGAGCATGGGATGCTTTGATGCGGATCAGGTGAAAGAGATAGCGTACGCTCTAGAGCAAACTAAGAATCGCTTCTTATGGTCCCTACGGAAGCCCCCACCAAAGGGTCAGATGGGACTCCCAACAGACTATGCAGATGTTCGAGATATCTTAACCGAGGAATTCCTAAATCGAACGGCTGAGATTGGAAAGGTGATAGGATGGGCCCCACAAGGTACCATCCTGGCCCACCCAGCAATTGGTGGATTTGTGTCTCACTGCGGATGGAATTCGGTACTGGAGAGTGTCTGGTACGGCGTGCCAATTGCTGCATGGCCTATGTACGCAGAACAACAATTCTTGGCATTTCAAATGGTGGTAGAATTGGGCATAGCGGTGGAGATCAAAATGGATTATAGGAAGGAACTGACTAGCGAGAGTGTGATTCTCGTAAGTTCTCAAGAAATAGCGGGTGGGATTAGGAGTGTGATGGAGCAGGACAGTGAGGTGAGGAAGAGAGTTGTCAAGATGAGCGAGAAGAGTAAAAAGAGCTTAATAAATGGTGGATCTTCTTACTGCTCATTAGGTCGCCTCATTCGGGACGTGATCAATCCACAATAGCCCATGATACACAAACCTCTTCATAAAATACCAATTTCTCATTCCAATCAACTTATCAAATAAACATATATACTAATGTTAGATACTTCTTGCTTTTTGAAAATGTAAAAGTACGTGATATGTCTTTTGACGTTTGATTTATGATGATTAAGTCGATGAAAGTTAGAAAAAAAATTAATATTTTATTAAAATTAAGTAGTTAAATTAAAAAAATTATAAAAAAAAAAGAAGAGATGATCTTGAGTGTCATCAATAAGAGGGTACATGCTATTGCTTATGCCGATTTGTACATGTGCTAGGCGGGATAGTTGTAACTTCTGCTTCTTTTAGTGTTTCTACTGGTTTAAAAATACGATATATAGCTTCTAAATAATTTAAGAAATATTTCTCTTTTTTTATAATTTTTTTTGTTGTCTACGAAATATCCTAAGCAGGTCTCAATTATGAGAAGACACCTTTAAGTCATCAACACTCAGACTAATCCCTGCTCGAGCCAAATAATTCCCTTATAGAAAGCAAAACTCTGACCCTAAATTCTCTTTCCTTGTAATTTTTACTTGCAAGAATAAATTTGGATGGAAATTATGCAGTTTAGCTTTAAGTTTTACCCGCAGGTTTGTTACAAGTTAGAAACTCTTAATTTTATAAAAATAGTATTTCTATTTATTAGTGAAGATCTACTGCCTTATAGAAGAAGATTATTCTAAAAAGACACTTTTGGTCTTTTGTCAAAGATATGTTGTCGCATGGATGCGACCTTTAAGCCAAAACTTTTATTTTTTGGTGAAAATCTACGATTGTATACAAGAATAGTCTGTAAAAACACTTTTGGACTTTACTTTGACCAGATATATCTCCCTTTGTAATTCACAATAATGGGTCATGATGAAGCATTTTCGGTAAATTTAGTCTTAGGTAAAGAGAAGTTGAGAAGTTCAAAGTGAATGTCCCAAATCAGTTATGTTGCTTATAAATAAATCTATCCTTAACCTCTATGCACTCATAAATGCAAACCGACCTAACAATACACTCTAGAAAATTTAGGAACAAGTTTGAATCAAATAAACAAAAGTTAAGCTAAATAAAAATTGATATGCTGCAATAACTAAATTGACAACAAAAAGAAGGAATTCTTTGATAAATTCATAATTCAAATAGAAATAAGAATTGAAAAAGAAACTCTATTGACTCTTAAATACAAATGTCTCAAAAATTGTCTCAAACTAACAATAAGCATATCTTAAATATATATAATTAAAATAGATAGTTTATAGATTCAGGCAATGAGTTGCAAAGAACATAAATCTGATTATTTATTCACTTTAGTCTATCTTTAGTCTTCAATCTTGTTCTTACTACTAACCAAGTAACAAAGGAAGTTTCAAGCATCAAAGAGCCTTTCCATACAATGTTGTACCAAGGAGTAATAGAGAATTGAGGCCTTAAAGCTCTTAGGCAAGAAGAATCGGAGAACTCTCCACTATTGCTAATAGACTATTTGATATTATCTTTAATGGAGGAATTAGGCATTGAGCTTGGAAAGTAGTGCTGAAGTTTGTTTGCTTCTCTACCTAATGTGCCAAGCATTTTGAGTAATGACATTGTAAACTTTTGAGCTAATAGGAAGTCTTAATCGTTTCCGAATGATTTTTGAAAAATTATTACAAGCTTAAATTCATTGTTTTAAATGATTTGATAAATCGATAGAAATTTCTGAAAATTCATTTGTTATGAATGCATTGATAAATTATGCAAATTGTTGAAATCATTGATTGATTGACTTGATTGTTGAAATCATTGATTGCTTGAATTGATTGAATTGTATGAATTATGTGAAACTGTGAATGTGAATGTGTCTAGTATGACACGTATGAAAATCAATTTTCGAAATATGCCTTCGGACATTCCGTTTTCAAGTGTGAATTATATGATAAGTGGGTTTGGTTAGGTCCCTTTAGATTGAGTCAGTGCACTTTTTCTTTTTAAAAATTGAAGCCTTCTCCCTGCTACCCGCCAGTGGCACTGGAGTTTCGATTTCGGACTTTTTTCACGACTACACCGGACCGCTATGCGGGAAGGTGTAGTACATTCTGTTCACGCTGCACAGGACCGCTATGCGGGAATGTGCAGTACGTTCTGTTTTGGACCGACCCAAACCGTTTGATATGCTATATGTTTGATTTGTATTTCTATGTGATTGCATCCATGATTTTGAGATTGTTTATGAGTTATGGAGATTTGAGAAAATTTAAGAGGAGAGAAAGTGAGTTTTTAGCCGCAAAATATTTGAAAAATTACTTATGATTGATTTGATTTATTTGAAAAGTTTGAAGATGAGATTTTGATAAATTTCCGAATGTGAATTATTTAGAAATGGCAAATTACTTGAAAACTATTTGGGCTTATTTTTCGAATTATAAATGTGTTATCCACTGAGCCGTCGAGCTCACCCCTCTTTCATCCCCATCTCCAGGTTTCGAGCAGGAGATTGGATGAAAGAAAATCAAGCCATCTGTTCGTTTTTGCTTAATTTGTAAATTGTAAATTTTGGATTTTAGAAAGGGTTTATAAATGGTTTGGAATGCCATTAAAGTGTATTGTGTATTCGTTATGGGAATGTATTATGAATTCTGGACATGTGTATTGATTTAAGTTATGGATATAACTTGTGATGGTATATAAATATCATGGATTTTTGGGTTTGGATTGATTGATTTATGAATTTTGTATAAAGACTTGGATTATGAAATTGTGTAGAATAAATTATGATTTGTCCATTGAATTGAGGACTTAAATAGAATTGGATTTGTATAATGTGTTTGGATATGGATATGTAGATATAGGATTGGGTTTGTTGTGTTGGATTCCGGACGGGGAGTCGGATGATACTGGCTATTTGTGAGAATATAGAAGTGTATTTTGGACCCTTGCAGGTTTTGGGTTTTATGAAAGGCAGCCGTTATGTTGCCGAAATTTTGGTAAAATGGGTATAAAAACGAGATTTGGGATTTGTATGGATATATAAAAATGTGATTCAAGTATTGAGTTTTGCATGAGGATGAATTTCCAAAAGTGGGAATTCATTGTATTTTGATTTGCTTTTGTTTCGAATAAAGATGAGTATAAGAAAAAGAAAAAAATTTATACCAGATTTTGGATAGGTTTGTCTAGGTTTCCAACGCGTTTGTTTGTTAAGATGTATCTTATCGGATGTCGGATCCGTTTGCGCTTGTCTCTGTATTTGATTTGCTTTTGATTCGTCTGTTTGCTTCGATTTGATTCAATTTGTTATTTGATTTCCGTTCGATCTTTCGTACTTGCCTTCGATTCGAATGTGCTTTCGATTTCGTCTTCGCCATTTGTATCCGATTTTTCCGTTTTGTTTCGCTTTATGATTCGATAATTTTGTTTTGTTATTCCGCGTTCGTTCCGTTTTCGCGTTTTGTGATTCTTTTGCATTCGTCCGCTATCTTTCGCTTTTCTTTTCCAGTTGGGATCCGGTTTCCGGATCGGGTCCCAACAAATATTTTCCAAATCAACACCAATGGATACAAATTTTTATGCAGAGATATAAAAATGTGTTAGAAATCTATTGCTTCAATAATCACTCCATTTAGAGGTCGGATGATGAAGTTATGGCCAAACAAATCAAGCATATCTATATCCTCAATCATATTGTACCTCTCTTGGAAAAATTGGCATAAATTTCTCTAGAAGCCTCGAATTGAGGTCATTCTTAGATTGTTTGAAAGAAAACTTCTAGATCTACAATTTCATAAAGACCACAAAGCGAGATTTTGCCATCTAAAAAAATGAAAATTTCTACAAATGTATAGTGTATGTCCATTAAACGCATTAAACAGATATACATGTCTGTTTAACAGACATACACAGGGTTGGGGGCCATTTTAGACACAAGAAGGTCCGTTTAATGGATCTAAAGTCTATCTAACAAACATAGGGGATACCCAAGCCCTTCCAAAGCCTCTTCAATGGTTACTACATCCATTTCAACATTTCTTTCACTCATAATCTTCTCAAATTCATCTTTTCTAGTGCAATACCACTTCATATCAATCCAACCACCAACCTTGTTTCATTAAATCCTCTAATCTCCACTCATTTGATTCATCAAATCCACTAATTCGCATCCTTTTTCCATAGTTGTCCTGTGTATACCTCTCCTGCAGCATCACAACTTATAATGTTCATATCTCTCAACTCCCATATCCAAAAATTTCATACTTTATACTGTTGGAAAACTAAGAGGATAAGCTACAACTTCTAAGAAGATAACTTTGCCTAATTCAGCCTAGATTAATCTAGTTTTCTCCCTGAAGTTAGTACACAATTTTACCCCTATGGAAATCTTGAAATATGAAATGTACAACTACAAGATAAATAAGCACATACACAAAGGAAACTTTTTCAATTCTCAATTCATTTCTAAATCAAAATGAAGGTCATACATAGCTTTAATTACATATAAACATTACATCAAAGTCTTAATACAAGATACAAAATACATTAGATGCTCAATATTTGATATGCTTATAAATCTATCTAATAGTCTAGTCACTAAGTTGGTATAAAAGTTAACTATCTTGGAATTTGTCCAAATGCCTAGCAAGGATCGCTGATCATCTCGATCTGCACCCAAGGAGGGAAAATGATGGGTTGAGCTACACAGCTCAGTGGCTGATGTATTTATAACCATCAATAATTTACCACAAATTCAATCATATGTATATATATACATATATCTACCAATTTAATCATTCACCAATTTAGCTCAAAAACTTATAATTAAGCAAGTTATGCCTAACACATAACACAGACTTTAGCCATTAAGCAAATCACTCAAATGCATCATACTTGACAATTCAAAAATGTAATGCACAGACCAATGGCTTGAGGGTTCCATGGAATCATAATGGAGACATCGAAGTTTACATCATGAATAGAATGAGTCCATTTTCGGAGCTCATATGTCACAAGCGGGTAGCTGGAAGAAGGCTCTTGTCAACGTACATGTGACGAATAGAATGGTTCCACTCTTGCCTAAATAAAAGCACATAATCATGCTCAATATCGTGTTATTATATGCTCAAACTTTCATGTTTTTTCTTCTTTTCGTTTAATTCAAAATGGTATAACCTCTTTCAAGGTATAACATAATCTCAATGCAACATGCATTTCCAATCAAGTCACAACAATTCAATTTCAAGCAAATCCATTCCGAGAAATCACATACACATACATAGGCAAGAATTTGCCTAATCACAGAATAACTATAAATAAATTACCCACCTTATTTTGCTAAAAATCCAAATTCAAATAAACCAATATTCTTATTCAATCCAAATTCAAATGGAAATCTCCTAAAACTTCCATAATCACAAAAATGCAATTAACACAATCAAGCTCAAACCTAACCTACCTATAGTCCATCTAAGTTAGAAAATCCAAAACTTAGTTTAAAAACCCTAGGAATCAATGGGTTCTCTTAAATCATCTTCCAACACAAAACCCCTTTCTCTCTCTAACTCCTTCATTATCAACACAACCCATTTATCTACTAAAGCAAGAAGAAAAGATGATTCACTTACCTTAATAAGCTTGATTTCTCTTTTTTCTTCTTCTTCTTACTTCTTCCTTCTAAGCTTCCCACGATTTTTCTTCTTCTCTTCTCCTTTTCACGTTTTTTCTTCTTTCTCTCTTTGGTTCTCATAACACTGTCTTCCCTTCGTCTAATTCAAGCCCATTTTATTAGTCTTTCTTCCAAATACCCCTCCCTTAATTTTTCTTTCCAATTTTGTCCTTCATCTTAATATAATGCCCATTTAACAGTATAGTCCATTAATACCATACTATACTCCAATTTAATTCTAATCTTTCTATTTAATAACCCT
>JANSVB020000153.1:840656-852926 GCA_025504935.2 Erythroxylum haughtii | reverse complement strand
ATGCCATCATCCTCCTCATCACCATCACCTTCATTAATATCATTGCCTGTCCCATCAATGTCCACATTTGTAGCATCAAGCCTTTCTTCCCTAGAGATAAATCTATATTTTAGTAGTTCACCATGTAAAACCCAACAGGTGTATGATTGATCTATGGCAAATTGCATTAAATGGTCAAAAACGTTCATTTAAGACCTCATATAACAAGTAATGCAACGTGTAAAAAGGCATGAAATTTCACAATCTTTGCCCTTTTTTTAGCCACAAAATTCATAAACATTCTCACTCCATCAATGTATTCACGAGAAACTCTAACATTGTTCATCCAGATCTTATCCATAGAGAAAAAAATACTTATTAATTATATATAAGAATGGGAACATTATGTTATGTTAATGGCAAATTAACCAAAATCAAACATAATATTTATAGTAAACAATTACAATACATGGAAAAATCTATAAGCAACTACTGCATTGTTGCACCACAGTCGGTTTGTATTACTGCACCAGCTAAGACATTTGCATAAAAATTAGCTTTCCTCCCTCTAAACTTACTAATATATAGACTTTGTATTATTATTTGATAAACCATATGTAAAATTAGGGAGAGAGTAATCAAAAATCAAACTCACACAACAAACCTAAGAAACACATCATAAACACCAACAAAAGTATTTGAGAGATAAATTTTAACTTCATTTAACTTATCAACAAATCTACACATGGGGTATTTATGTACACAAAAATTTCATAAAACAAATTTCCCACTTTCAAAGACTCTTACTCGTATGCTTAATGAGATAGTTTGACACTTTTCATCAAAGGTCTTAATAAATAGAAACATACAATCACCTAATACACAATAGCTATATAATTCATACATCAACTCTTAGCAATTTATTTACTGTATTATTTATCTAATGTTTTAGTGGAATTGCATAGAGCAAAATATGAAATTTCATAGAGCAAATTCAATTGCTATAATATGAATGCAAACAAACCAATTAACAATCCAACAACTTGATACTTATAAGTTAGCATACTTGCTTCTTGTTTTCCAATGCCTCCTCCAACTCCTCACACTTGGAAATAGTATATGTCATAAAGCACGATAAATTAGAACTAAACTTCAACAATTAAATGCATAAAATCTTTTGAACAGATATTGTTTAGTATAGTAAATGTCACAAAAGGAACCATTAATTGATAGGTCTATGGCCCCAATTGTTCTATCTCCAAATAGTAAATCTCATGCACACATTGCATGAGACATCTAAAACAAAATTTACAATTAACAATAGCTGATCACTGACTATATACATCATGGATTATCTTTAATGTAGACAATACTAATTGGTAACTAAAACGAAAGGAAGATAGACAAATACAAAAGCTTAACTATCAATCCATACTATAATACTGATATCTAACTTCAAGTTGTAGAAACTATCAATTAATACTAACTATCAAGTTACAGAAATCTTCTCTACAAAGATTGCATGCATATTGTTTCTATCTTCCAAAAGTATCTATATATTGAGGCACTTTTATACCTATATATTAAATTGTCTTTTTTTCTAATTTTTTTTTCAGGTTATTATTACTGGACAACCAAGTATTTATTTATTGTTTTTCTTTCTCTTTAAGATCCAATTTATGTTTGTTGTTCATGTGCAATAAATGCACTTAAAGCAATAAAAAGAAACTTAACTAAATATATATGAAGCATCTCAACAATCGGAATAAGGGGATCCTTGCATGTTAAAATGAGAATCATTTGGTTTTCCAACATAACATCAACATCAGATTTATGAAAATTTTAATTAGAATAATTGATTTCTTATTTTTTAAATATCTTACCTGAATTTAGTCTTATTATTATTGAGTTGTTATGGTTATAGTGATTTCTTATTTCCTATGTTTCAAGATTTCTTGACAATTTTTTGCCGAATTTAGTGATTTCCAATTAGTTGCAAGATTTCTGATGCATATAGTTAAATTAAATAAATTGATAAAATTAACATTACTGTACCAAAAAATAGGGTGCAATACCTTTCGTAATGGTGGTAACTGATGTTTGACTAGAAGGAATCGATCAATGCAGCTTTGGTTAGAAGAATTAATGGTGGAGAGCAAATTTGTTAGAAGCAATTCCTCAGGTTGGAAGCAAAGTTAGGCAAAGCAATTTTTTGATGCAAACCAATTTCGAGCAACTCAATTTTGGCCAAATCAATTTTGGGTGAAACCAATTTTGGGTGAGAAGAAGGCAAAGAGAAGAAACCAGAGAAGAAGAAATTAGAGAAGAAGCCAGAGAAGAAGAAACGTCAGAGAAAAAATCAACAAAATGGTGGGAAATGAATGCGTGAGAAGAAAATGTTACTTTTAAATATTAATTAAAGAAAAGGCAAATGCCAACAGTGATGTTTTATTCAACAAAACATATTGACTTCTATTTTGTGATGTTTTAATAAAAAAATGTCGCAAAAAGTGTTACAAATCTGCAATGATTTCTATTTAAATTTAACGACATTTTATCAATAAAATGTCGTGGATTGTGTTGTTTTCTTGTAGTAGCTCTAGCATCACAATTCTAGATTTTATTAAATTCACTACAAAAAAGAAGACAATTGAAATTACAAAAAGTAGTCAATTGTTTTTAAAAAATGTGGCATATAATTATTTCTAATATTTTGGTTTTGTCACATAAAGCATAGCCAATTCCCATAATTGAATATTATAGGAAACATTTCTAAAAAACGTACAAAAAAAATTGTTAAGAATTTTTTTTGAAGATAAAGCACTAAAAAATGTAGTTAAAAATTGAAAATTAGTCAATGTTGGCGAGAAAAGATTTGGTATCAAATGATTGACAACGAAAATAAAATATAGAAAATATTTTTTGGCTACCTTTTTCCTCTTTATAGTTATATATTTTTAGCTACAGCTTTCATAACATAACTAAATATTATTTGTGATGCTTTTTATATCACAGTGAAATATTGTTTACTACATATTTTTTTCATGGAGCGAAATATTAATTACTACATTTTTAATAATGTAGTCATATGTTATTTGTTGCATTTTTAACCTATGATATTAAACAATACATTTTGTATATATAAGATCAACATTTTTTATTGTAAATTATTTTCCTATTATTATAAAATTAAAACGTATAAAATGTTAAGCATTGTATATGTAAGGAAAAATTATATAAATATCATTAAATTGAACGAAAGAAGAATATAACATTAAAGGATAATCATTTGTTCCTATACAAAATATTAATGACAACTTAAGAAAGTTAAGATATTTTGCAGTAGTAGGGATAGTGATTGATCGAAACATGCCTAGCAAGTTAAGGAAGGCATTTAAGGTTGTGGAAGACCAAACTAGTATCTTTCTTACCAAGGTTTCTAATAATAATTCCTCAAACATCGAAGTTTGATTCTTAAAGTCACAAGATATGATGAAGTGCACATTGATGAATGTTACGTACAAGAACTGTTGGGTCTTATCTGAACCAACAAATTATATGCCACTACTTGTGCATAAGCTATTGCTAAAAGAATTGACAAGATGAGGAATTGAAGGTGACTGTCAAGTCCCTCATGCTTGTTCTCAAGATGTTTTAAGATGATGATGTTTTTATTTTTAGAAAAGTTCTTTACATTTCTTGATGACTTAAATTCAAGCTCACGGGATTATGCACTCTTCGTTAGAAGATTTTCCCTCTACTTGATGAGCGCTTATACTGCTTTCTGACAAACCTGTATCATCTTTGTTTGCAATTTCGTCTTGTAAGGAGAAGAGTTATTTTAAAAAGTCAAGTATATAATACATTGTTCTTTCATTACAACAAGTTGACCTTTGGCTACAAAATTGTTGCAAAAAATTTACTTTTGGTGACAATTCTGAATAACGTCACCAAAAGCTTACCATTTTACGACATCTTATGAAATCATAGCTAAATGCAAGTCTTTAGAGATGTTTTATGGGAATCATCGCAAAAAGCTCATCCTTTTATGATGATTTAGTATTTTTGTAAAGCTGGGACTTTGGCAACAACTTTGGAAATCATTGCGAAAAGCAAGACTTCTAGGGATGAATTTTTTAAACCATCACCAAAAGCTTAAATAACAAAATCACTCTCTTATTTATAATTATGAATTCACTAACTTTAAATTGATCATTTTGTGACAAAGCATCATAGTTGAGAAAAATCAAATTTAATATTATTGGCAATAATTCTAAGTGTAAATATAATTTATCTACAAAAAAGGCAAATCATTTCAATAATTTATGAAACTATATACTCAAAATTAATTAATATAACATAGATTTATACTTTCTGAACACTGTATCTTTGAAATTATATGATTTGAACACTTTATATGGTGTCACAAAATTTTCAAATAGTTTTAACATGAAGTTGGTAATATAATGATACATGATCTTTGCAAAAAATATTAATATATGGTAAGTACTATAGCATAATGATATATAGTAAGTAATACAAAATTTTAATTAAAAGTTTAACAATTCTTACAAACAAAACAATGGATAAAGTTTCACACCTATTCCATCAAAAAGGAAAAGAATTAATTACTTTTCTAGATTCCAAGTGACATCAAGATTTGGCACATAAGGTAAAGGATTTCGTTATGTCTATATTCCCAAAAAGGCTCCTTGCATGTTTGAAGGAATCAATTGACACAGTCAAAGATCTTCCCCTGGGTGTTGGTTTTTTGACACGCTGTTCCAACAACCTTTTAGCTTTAACTAAACTACTAGAAGATACAATGAACTATTTCCCAAATGTAGTAAGGATCACTGAATTAAATTAACCACACATACCATGCATTTCACCTAAGAAACAAATAGTATAGAACCTCAATAACTAAATCAAACAATATAAAGAACCTAAATTTGAACACATACATACTAATTGAATGATTCCATCATTGTCACAATGAAAAGATATAGTTTCTGTAATCGATGATTGTTCCAAAACAATTGATTTCCCTAGTCCTATACATACCATTCTGACATTTCCACCGCCTCCATTCCATCTATGTTCTATTAAAGATTTGAGGAAGCTTTACACAACACATAGTATATACAATCATATGTTCATTTAATAGCTTCCTAGTAGAAAATGAGATACAGATAATAAAGAAAGAGAGGTAATTTGGATGACACTAAAAAACTTGAAAAGGAGGATAAGCTATTGAAGGAAAGCAGTGATTATACTTTAATAAGGATATTTGTTGTGCATCTATTTGTTCATCATCAGGAAGAATTCTGCCATAGTCCTCCCATTGGAGTTTATTTCCACCATCAGAAACTATCTGCTATGTTGAGATTTTGTGATGAATTTATGCTAACAATTTTGTTTTGATAAGTTAATAAAAAACAAGCCATAACTATGATCAATATAAAAGTAGAGTGCATAATTTAATAAGGAAGTGAAAAATTATATGAAGTCATACGCAATTAGCAAAATATTCACAGAAGAAGCAAAGATCAGCGAAACTTAATTTTTTAACCGGCCAAAAATCCCCTACACAAGCACATTCTATGTTTGCTACTCACTTTAAAGATAAATAAAACCTAGAGTAGATGCCACAGATTATTTAAAACCCCAAACTTTTCCTTTCATTTGAATATACATTTTTTATTTTTGGTGAATAATGTTTTCAAAGGAATACTGAATCTAATTAAATAGTATTTCTTGAACAGTGTTTTTCGGGAGTTAATCCCAAAAAATTTGAAAATATTCAAAACAGATATTAAAGTCTAATGATATTGAAATGGATCAAAAACAAGTCCGATCAGATGGATTTAAGGAGTTTTGAAAGTTTAGGATTAAAATGCCTTTTTTAGAAAATAATGAATATTAATGATTTTAAACCCATTCAAAAAAGTTTTTAAAGCATCTAATCAATAAATATTGACCCAAATTATAGTATTTCATAGTCAATTTGATGATAATACAGTTGTGGAATATTTTTTGAATTTAATTTGATTAGTTGGTGAATTATATTTATTAAATGGTAATTTGATCTTTTGTATAAAATGGTATTATTGGATTAATGAATCACACTTAATGATCAATTAGAAGATTACTTAAGGATTAGGAATCATTAATTACATGGTGATGAGTCATTAGACATGACCAATGAGAAAATGTCATGTGAAGAGTTATTAGAGATGACCATTGAGTAACATATGTAATGCCCTAAAAGAGTATAAAAAGCAAAATTTAATTACAAATTGCTTCATTTGGAGTGTTAAGCATGAGAGTTAAAAAGAAAAGGAAAAGAAGAGAAACTAAGGTTACATTCTGCGAAGGAGAAAAGGGTTATTGTTTTTTATGGATTTGTAGTGTGATTTGGAGGAATTTTCATCAAGTCTAAGTGCTTATAAATTACCCAAGAGACTGAAAGAAAAAGTAGTAAGTTTTCCTGACTTAAGCTATTAGTTTTGCTAGGTTTTGAGTTAGATGGATTTATTTAAAATCAATTGTAGTTTTTGACTTGCCATGGAGTAGATAATAAGCTTGGAAGCATTTAAGGTTGAAAAGCAAGAAAGTAAACCAAGAAATCAAGCTTGAAACAATTGATCAAGGTTAGAGTTTTGTGATTAAAAAATTGATTTTATTTTATTTTATTTGTTTGGACTTGAATTCGTATATGTAGGAAGTTAATCAGTGTGTTGAAAATAAAAATGAAATCAATTGGTGTCTTAGAAGACAAATTTGGACCAGTGAAGTTTATATAAGTTTGAGGATTTTTTTAGTTAAATGGTTAGGGATGATACTATATGAATTGAATAATGTTATAGGTATTAAAACACGTAGTTGTGATATGATATGATAAGAAAATGGAAGGGTAATTGAAGTGTATCAATTTGGCCAAGCTAACAAATTGTTGGAGATAAATTTCCATTTTTAGTTTGATGTGTTTGGATGATGCTTGGTATGGATATTAGGTGAATTGTACTGAGAAATTGGAAAGAAAATGAAATGATAATATACATATATGTGTGGTGAGGACAATTTGGCTTAAGAGGAAATGTAGTTGTTGGTGTGAATTGTTGAAGTTGGATTACGGTTATTGTCTAGATGAGCTAAACTTTTAAAGTTGTTATTTCGACAAATCAATTGAAAAACTTAGCGTTAATAGCATTACTTATTCAGCCATATGGTGAATTATTTGGGTAAGATTGTGTTTTGAAGATATTCATAAGTAAGTATGGCTAAAAGATGGAATTGGCTAATTTTCGAAGTTAGAATTTGAAATGGAGAATGATAGATTAGCTTATGGAAGTTAAAGAGAAAATACGATTGGTATACATTTTACACAATTAAACGCTAACCTCAAATCTAAAAATATAATTTTAATGCCTTATTTCTGAATTTGGAAATAAATGCCTTAAGGAAATGCGATTTGTGTAGGTAAAGAAGAGGCATAGGACTCATAAGTGTACTTGGCAATAAAGTTACAAAATAGTGAGTATATTTTAATTGTTTTATATGAATAAATTCTTTACAAAAGAATTGATGGAATTTGATTTTAAATTATACATTAAATTGTATGATTATAAATTTTATTAGTATTGTTATTCATATAAAATCCTCCCATTATTGATTTCAAAAACAATATGAGTAATAAATGTATGAGTTGCTTTTTATTTACTAAGTGGATTAAATTCTATTCCAAAAGTTAAGGTTTTAAGAAAAATGATTTTTAGCTTATAGTATACTGTTAGGTTTTATACATATTATTATATCGGTCAGTGTATTCCGATTGTGAATGGCAGTGTCTAGGGGGCAGTTATTAATAGCAGATGGCATTGCGTCTGTCAGTGGTCCAGTGAGTTGTCCTCAACACGTATGGAGTATATATAATGCTAGCCAAAACTGTTAAGTAAGCAATGTAAAACTAGTTGTGCAATAAGGATATTCTAAGAACTGTCTTCAGGATTAGGTACAAGCATTATGAATTCTTAGTTATGCCCTTTGTATTAACAAATGGTCCAGCTACTTTAACGGATATGATGAATAAAGTGTTTCAAGAGTACCTAGTTAAGTTTGTGATTGTTTATATTGATGATATATTGGTGTACTCAAGTAGTCATGAGGAGCATGTAGAATAACTTCAAATAGTATTACAAACCCTATGAGATAACCAATCATATGTTAAGTTTAGTAAGTGGTAGTTTTGGCAACAAGGTTGCTTTTTTGGGTTACGTCATCTCAACTGAGGGACTTAGTGTGGATCTCCAAAAGAGTGAAGTTGTTACTAATTGGAGACCTTCCACCAGTGTGATGGAAGTCAAGAGCTTCCTTGGATTAGCAGGCTATTAGAGGAAATTAATTGAATAATTTTCCATAATGGCAACCCTATTGGCTAAACTGATGCAAAAAGAGGAGAAGTTTGAGCGGTCAGATGCCTGTCGACGAAGTTTTGTTGAATTCATAGAAAGATTAACAATTGCTCCTGTACTCAGATTACCGATAGGGAATAATTGATTTGTAGTGTATAGCCTCAAGAAAGGGGTTAGGGTGTGTTTTTATGAAAAAATGATAAGATTGGAGTCTATGCTTCTAGGCAATTGAAGAAACATGAGCAGAACTACCCCACCCACGATTCAGAGTTAGCAGCATTACTTTTTGCATTGAGAATTTGGAGTTAGTACTTGTATGATGTTTCCCATAGGATTTTCAAAAATCAAAGGAGTCTACAATATTTGTTCACTTAGAGGGAACTGATCATAGGGTAGAGGAGATAGTTAGAGTTAATAAAAGATTATGATTGTAAGATCTAGTACTACCTCAAAAGAGCCAGTGTAGTGGATGATGCACTAAGTAGATAACCTACCAGTTCGATAGCATAACTGAAGACAATATATTTTCCACTTCTAATAAGCGTGATATCTCCAAGAGAGATTGGATATGGCAGACTTAGGGACATTAATTGTCACCTTTCATGTTCACACTATTTTTATGGATTAAGTTAGAGAAGGATAGAAATAGGATCCACATTTGATGAAGTTGAAGATTGAAGTTGAAACTAGGCAGATAATAGATCTTACAATCAAAGAAGATGGTATAATAATCAGGGGGCAATGATTATGTGTACTAGATATAGGAGACTTAAAGCAATAGATCTTAGAGGAACCTCACTCCTCAACTTAGGATATACATCTGAGTAGCAAAAAAATGTACCACACTCTCAATGAACACTATTGGTGGAGATAGATGAAAAAGGAAATAGTAGAGTTCGTTTCCAAATGTCTAACTTATCAACAGGTAAAAACATAACATCAGAAGCCTGCGAGATTAATGTAGCCCCTCTTGATCATAAATGGAAGTGAGTGAAGATTACTATCGACTTCGTAGTAAGACTTTCAAGGAGTAGGCACGATACTATATAGGTGACAGTGGACATGTTAACAAAACCCACACATTTCCTTTCAATCATGAATGATTATCCCTCAAATAGCTTAGTGCAACTTTATGTGGATGAGAAAATGAGACTCTATGGTATGCTTATTTCTATTGTCTTAGACTGTGACACTAGGTTTACATCGAGATTTTGGACCAATTTATAAAAAGCCTTAGGTATATGCTTGAAGTTTAGCACTGCTTACACCCCAAGACGGATGGGCAGTTAGAGAGGACTATCTAGAAACTTAAGGATATGCTTAGGTTATGTATCAAGGAGTTTAGTGGGAGTTGGGACACGCACCTACCACTATTCACGTACAATAACAGTTATTAGGCCAACATGGGCATCACTCCCTATAAGGCACTTTAAGGGAGAAAATGCAGAACTCCAATATGTTAGGATGAGGTAGGTGAAAGGAAACTGATAGGTTCCAAACTTATACAAGTGACAATAAATAAAATTGAAGTTATTCAGGATAGATAAAAGATAACATAGGATATCTTGAATTTGAAATTGTAGATAAAGTATTTATCAAGATTTCCCCTTAGAAAGGTGTATTTAGGTTTAGGAAACACAGTAAACTAAGTCTGTGTTATATAGGATCATATAAGATCACAGAAAGAATTGGGTTTATGGAGTATCGATTGAAGCTAGCAGATGAGCTTGCAAGGATTCACAACATCTTCCGTGTATCTATGCTTTGAAAGTACCTAGCAGACCCTTTGCACATAATCACAAAACAACTGGTGAATTTAAAATAAGATTTGACTTTCAAAGAGGAAACATTACAGATCCTCGATCACAGAGAACAAGTTCTACATAATTAGATCATTCCTATGGTTAAGATATTATGGAGGAATCATGTGGTAAAGGAAGCTACATGGGAGCCTACAAGGTCAAAATTTTTATAAAGATGGGTGATTGTAAAACAACGAACTTTTCCTTTCATTTGAATTTAAATATTTTTATTTTTGATGAATACTATTTTTAAATAAATAGTGAATTTGGACGAATAGTATTTCCTTTTAAATAGTGATTTTAGGGATCTAATCTTGAAAAAATTGAAAATATCCAGAATATGTGTTAGAGTCTAATGATATTGAAACGGATGTAAAATAAGTCCAATCGAATAGATTTCAGGAGTTCCAAAAGTTTAGGATTAAAATTCCTTTTTTGGAAAATAATAGTTATTGATTATTTTAAACCCATTTAAAAAAAAATTAAATTGTCAAATCAATAAATATTGACCCTAATTAGATTATTTCATGGTCAATTTGATGATAAGATGTTTGTGGAATATTTTTGAAATTTAGATCGATTAGGGTTATTTAAATTTATATAAGGGCAATTTGGTCTTTTGCATAAAATGGTATCAGGGAATTAATGAATCACACCTAATGACTGATTAGAGGATTTACTAAGGATTGATAATCATTAATTACATAGTGATGAATCAATAGAAATGATCAGTGAGAAAATGATATGTGTGTAATTAGTCATTAGAGATGACCAATGAGAAAGTGACATGTGTAATAGAGTATAAAAAGTAAAATTTACTAACAAATTACTTCATTTGGAGAGTTAACAGTGAGAGTGACCTCGAGAATGAAAAAGAAAAGGAGAAGGAGAAACCAAGGTGACATTTGGCCAAGGAGAAGAGGAAAAAGAGGGTTGCTATTTTCATGGATTTGAAGGAATTTTTATGAAGTCTAAGTGTTTATCAATTACCCAAGAGATTGAAATAAAAAGTGGTAAGTTTTCCTAGCTTAAGTTATTACTTTTTTTGTGTTTTTTAGTGGGGTGGATTTATTTTAAATTAGTGGTGGTTTTTGTCTTACCATTGAGTAGGTAATAAGCTTGGAAATATTGAAGGGTTTAAAGGCAAGAAAGTAAACCAAGAAATCAAGCTTGAAAGGATTGGTTAAGGTTTGGGTTTTGTGATTAAATTTTTTTTGATTTCATTTTATGAGTTTGAACTTCAATTCATATATATAGGAAGCTAATTAGTGTGTTGAAATAAAAATGAAATTGAATGGTGGCTTAGATGATGAATTTGGACTAGGTGAAGTTTATGTAAGCTTCAGGATTTTTGTGGTTAAATAGTTAGGGATGACATATTCAGCCATGCGGTGAATTAATTGGTAATATAGTGTTTTGAAGAAATTGAAAAGTTAGAATGGGTAAAAGATGGTATTTAAGTAATTTTCGAAGTTAGATTTTGAAACGAAGAACAATAGATTAGCTTAAGGAAGTTAAAGCAAAAATATGCGATTAAACACTAACCTCGAATTCAATTAAACTAAAAATATAGTTTTAATTTCTTATTTACGAATTTGGAAATAAAAGTTTAATCAAAATGTGATTTGTGTAGGTGAAGGGCAGGCACAGAACGAGTAAGTGTGCCTAATGATAAAGTTACAAAATAGTGAGTGTATTTTAATTCTTTTATAAGAATAAATTCTTTCAAAAATAATTAATGACATGTGATTTTAAACTTTGCATTTGTAATGCTGGACCTTTGGAAACCTTTTGTGTTGTATTATATTTGGAGATACTACTATATATTGATATATACATATGATTGTATACGAGTTCAAAGATGTATTTAAGTCATTTGGGTGTATATGGTAATGATTTATAATGTTATATACCCTTACATGAACTTAGAATTCATTAATATGCGAAATTTTGGAGATTTCTGACATATGAGCTTTTAAGTGGATAAAACTGAGTCCATTGGAAGGATATGACCATGGTGATTAAATTAAATGAGTTCTAATGCCCTAGTGGTGATTAGACATGATTTATAGACT